>JAJIYU010006913.1:0-20003 GCA_030144865.1 Tinospora cordifolia | reverse complement strand
CTTTTAAGTTGAAAAAATTGTTGGACGAAAAAATATTTTTAAATATTTTAACCATTTTTATCAACCAAATGTAAAAATAATGTTTTTAAAAAAGTTAAGATTTTCAAACACAATCTAGGCTGCAATTCTCCTGCAATATATATATATATATATATATATATATATATATATATATGTATGTATATATATATAACCCAATGATGATCCGTCCAAATGGCCCAAAACATTTAAAATCTACAGGAAGTCTTCGTTGATGTTTCTTCCTACAGAATTTGAGCCAATCTTGAACGCTTGCCGGCCCGATTACATTTTCTCCGCAGATCGACGACGACGCATCCGGGCAATCTCAAAGAGAAAGAAACAAATATAAATAATTCGACGTAGTTGCTCTATTTAACTGATTTCTTCGCGATCTTCTTCTTTGAATCTGATATTGACGAGTGAAGGAAAGGAGAGATGCACACCTACATGGAACAACGAGAATTATTTCCCTAACCCTAATCTTAGGATTGAAACACACAAGCGCATGTACGAAAATAGCAGTTTAGAAGATCATTCTGCAGATTTTCTCACTTTGCTATTTCTGAAGAAAGAGGGTTGAAATCAAGATGCAGAGACGAATCAGAAACTTTAAATTTGAGCCCAGTTTCTCGTAAAGTTGGGGTTTTCTGCAATGCGTTCCATGGAGCGGCTGCTTCTTTCCTTGATTTTCGTGGTTTTCGGTGTTATTCCTCTCCTAATGGAGTCTTTAGCGGGGGCGAACGGAGCTAGTCTTGTATCTCATCCACTACCGCCGCCGCCGCCGCCTCCGCCAGCTCATTTCCGACCACCGCCTCCATCGCCGCCGCCACCTCCACCTCCATCGCCGCCGCCGCCTCCACCGCCACCGCCCGGGTCGGCGACACCCCCAACTCCCCCGCCCCCGTTAACTTTAATGCCGCCGCCGCCGCCGCCGCCGCCGCCATTGCCTCCGAAATTTGTGAATAATTCAAAGAAAGATCGGAACACCACGGAGGGATCACTGCATTCTCACGAGAATCATCATCACCGGCGTCATCCAGTTGAGAAAGCGCATGTGCGGAAGATAAACACGGGGAAGAAAATCGGTTTGTTGTTTGTAGGAATCGGCGTCATTTTGCAAGGGGCCGTTGTAGTGTTCTTAGGGTTCACAAGATGTCAGATTCAAAAGATTGGGAACAGTGATCGCAACGGTTCCCCTTGATTTGTTCGTATTCACTTGAAACCACACGGTGTACGATTTTATCGATCGGAATTTTTTGGTCATTGGAGGATCGGAGTGAATAGATGGAGCAGGCATGTAGTTTTTATGGAGCTGGAATTCTGGAATATTTAGTCATTGCCCGACGCTATTATTGGGTAAAATGTTGATGGGCATTATCTTCTTTCTTCCTGCTTAACCTTCTTTTCAAATTAGCCTTTTCCTTTTATGAGCACCCGATTTGTAATCTGAATCAGAGCAAAATATATCTTGTTTCCATGCTCTGTGATTGTATCAAAGTTCCTCTATCCTTCCATTTCATCTTTTGGTTATTTTTATTTAAGCTAAAGAAGAGTAGAGTAGTAATTTTTTTTTTCAAATTTTTGAGTTGTTACAGGATATTTGGAAACATGATGAGAAGGTGGATTGGATCTTCGTTGTACATGGCGTTTTCAGTAGCGTGTAATCAAGATTTGAATGAATGCATCTGTTTTATAGCAATGTTGCATTGATTGCTTTTTTTTTTTCCTTAACTGTTCATTGAATTAATTATGTTACCAAGCATGAACAATTGGTTTGAACTAAAAACTATCTGTTCCCAACGAAGCGTGTTTCCAACTATAGTGGATATATTACATGAATCTAGTACCTCTCTTATATTCTATCTAGGGCTAAGTTGACCTTTATAATGGTTTCACACTAATTATGGATCTTTGATATTTGCCTCAACTGTTTCAAATTTATTATTAGTTTCAGGATTTGTTTAACGAAAAGATTTGTTTAATATGATATAACTTGGAGACACATTCTAGCAAGTAATATGTGGGTAGGTGAAATTATTTGAAGTATGATTCTCAAGTGACAAGTGCTGCATGATACGAATAGATTATGAAGATATACTTGCAGATGGCCTGAAATTGCTACTGGTGTCAAAGGCTATTATTCTCAAAAACTTGGGATCTTCTCATCTATTAATTTGATAGTACGTGTATGACTTTTACAAGTGTTGAAGCATTGATGTTGCGAACTATTTCACAGCATTTCTATATTGTAGTCTAATATTACTTGATTGCATAGGCCATATATTCTTTAATTTGTTTCATTTGTGCTTGTCAAATTATATATACATTATGTCAATACTCAAATTCATTCTCTATCGCGAAGGTGTTGGTCTTTTGTTTTTGTTTTCTTGTTTTTGTTTTTTTTTTTTGATATTATATAAAAGAAGACTACATTTTTTGGATTGTTGAACCCTTAAATCTAGTAATTAAGCTTGCATTTATCCTAATAATTTGGCCAACTGGGGATGGATCAAGGCAAAATCAATACATATTATACTTTGGTTGTGTCTCTTGATTAAAAGGGACAATAAACAATCTAGTACTGCTTATTTTAGAATATGATGTGTCTAGTCTAGTACTGTTTATTTTAGAAGATAGCTTAAATGTGATGTGTCTAGTCTAGTAGTTTGAACATTTTGTGTCTAGTCCTTTTAAGCGCCTATTGTGCAAGAATGATGCTTATTTTTGTTGGTGACGAGTGATGCTTGCTCGTCAATGTCTGCTACTAGGATTCAACATTTTATTGATTTCCTAATGACAATCAGTCATCCTTAAGAATGTTATGATTATAGGAGCTTTATGTTCACAACTTCAATGGTTTCTTCATGATGAATTCGAATGTTTTTTACTAGCACGTAGGGTAATACATATGAAGAGTCAATGCACGTTGAACAAAAAAAATAAAAAAAATAAAAAAAATAAAGAAACCAAAGGACTGTAAATAGTAGGTAATTGGGATCAATTAGTTATCAAAAGAGAGAAATAGGATATGGTTCTACAAAACAGAATTGTCAGCTTTAACTTAGTGTAAAAGATAAGATAAATTTATGGCAAAACACTAAGAGATAGAATTAGAAGTGAGCATATTTGAGGAATGGTTGGAATAGCCCAAATCAAAGATAGACTGGGAGAAAACTGATTAAGGAGGACAAAGTCTGGTAGATGCTCTTGCTTAGAAGAATTGCCTATTAGCAATCTACAATAATGAAACATGTAGACATCAAATAACTTGGAGAAATATAATTAAGAAAGATATACTTATTTGTAATCTAATTGTTGACTTAACCCTATAGAGAGTGGAATAGAGGAAGTAGATTCGTCTTGCTGACCTCATGTAGTTGAAAAATGTTTTAGTTGAGTTGCAGAAGAAATTGAGAAGAATGTAAACCATGGATGGATTAAGAGGAGAAGTGCTCTAGAGCATTATTTGCTCAATACAACAAGATGTTAGGTAATGGAGAAACAATACATTAACAATCTAAATTTAGTGGACATGTGAAATTGCAGATATGTGGTAATACATTAAAATATGAGACTCGAATTGAACATGTTTGAGAAATGTGTGAAGTAGCTGTAAGTTTAGATAAAAGGAGATAAAGTTGATTAAGGTGGTTTGGAATCACACAATGAAGACCATTGGATGTGCTAGTTAGGAAGAGTATGATACATACAACTTTGATTGTATTAGGCAAATTAATACATAGGATAAAGATAAAAAGAAAAATAAAACTAGCCCATTTAAGGGAATCAATACCTCTAAATATATCAACTTAGTTATCCCATAAGTACAACTCATAATCACCCACAACTATTAACCACTCTACAAAAAGGACTCATTGCCTACAAAGTAACTCACGACATAACATTTTCAACTAATTAAGATTTCCAAAATAAAAAATTATTTATTCTAGTCGATCTATTTGGAGGGGATTATTCCTTCAAATGAACCTTCAAATGAACCCTTTTTCTTTTTGCTAATAGTTCGTCTTTGTCTTATGTATTAGTTTTACAAAGAAATGTGCTTGCATCATTTGGTGTTAAGAGTTAGGGAGAAAGCAACTCCATCATCTTGCTACTTGGATAGCCAAACTATTAGCAACCTCTATGCTATCATTACAATCAGCGCAATAACTATTGTGTACTAGGAACTAAAAACAGTAGTTGGAGTTTTTTCTCATTCCCTATGAAATACAAGTATTTCTTTGTTTGTTGTTCTTGGCATAGCAAAGAGATTCTTCTACAAGAGGAGACTAGAGCTCAGGTGTACTGCACCGCTTTCTTCAAGGAGACTCTGCAGTGGGTAAGAAGAGAACCAGGGAAGATGCTTGAAGGATAGGCGAGGAAGCCTACCAAATGAGTATTCAGAGGAGCAAAATTCACTATTCTCATGGAGGTCTTGCTCAATGACAATGGTAACTTTGTGAAGCTTACGAAATGGTGAATAGGAATCACCATAGTATTGTCATTCCAGAGGAGAAAAGGACTGAAGTGTGGAGAAATTTATGGGAGGCTTTGGATAGAGAGGCGAAGGACACACTGGAAACTACAAGACAGAAGGAAGCAAAAATGGTGAATGTGATAATGGAGGAACTAAGAGGAAATAAGGTAAAGGAACTGGAGCATAGCAAAAAAGGAGAAAAATACCCCATCAACATGGATAGGGAGTGAGCATAGAAATAGACTGCAAGAGCACCACCGATGCATCATGAGGGAGATATCGCAATTCGAAGAGACAAGAGGACGGAGAAAGTTCTTGTGACATGAAACTCAAACAAAACACAATGGAAGAGAATGGAAAGAGAAATGCAAGAGAATGGAAAGAGAACTGGAACAAACTCGCAAAAGGGGTGGAAATTCGAAGATTGGATGTAGCTAGTGGTTTGAGTCTTCTACCATGAAGAAGAAGAGGAAGTGAAGAAGCTCATGATGGCTATTAGCCATCAGTTCTTCCATGGAGGTTTCTTCCTTGAGGAATGAAATGATGATATGGATTTCTACTACCCAAAGGTAGTATGTTGGAGTAGCTTGATGAGGGTAGACGGGATCAAACCAAAGAAATGGAACATGTACACCTTTATAATGATAGATAAAGCACGTGAGGGCATGTCGGATATAGGAGAAACGATGATCTCAAACATTTCATGGAAATGACGATAATCGAATTACATGTGAATATATCTATATTCTTGTTGAAGATATTTAAGATCTACAATGACGAAGGCATACAAGAGTTACAACTGGTCAAACTCAAGTGGATTTGGGTGTTGGACATCACAAAGTTATGTAGTTAGATTAAGTCAGTTTGTTGAAAATCAATTTTTTGGTGACTAAAGAGAACAAATATGATTGGCAGTCGAGAGCGACGAAGACAGTATGGTGGAGGACATGATCAGAAGCAGGCAACAGAAGGTTGTGCAAGACTAGGCACGTCATTGTAGCACATGCCTGGCATGCAGAACAAATAGAGGATAGAAGGAATTAAGGCCTAACATGAAAAGGGTGATGAAATGGGTTGCGCATATGGACCCACGAAGGATAAAGGAAAGGTGAAGATGGGCAATGCATTTGTGCCCAACATGAAAAGGGGACAAACTTTGTACAACAAAAGGTGGGGCCCACGATTTGACCTCCGTTGAAAATCTATGTCAAGAAGAAGAACGAAGAAAATAGGGCACATAGAGGAGCCTTGACCTAGTGGGAGGACTGCATCCACTTAGAAGGGGAGGCCCATAATGATGATAACTCAAATGAGGACTGATATTATCTTGAGTACATGTTCTGTGCAAATTTTGGAGAGGACATTGTGCTAGTGACATCAAGAATTGAAGTGGGGGAGCAGCTAGAGGGCCACGAAATGGAGGAAATACCATCGAAGGAGCCTAGAAAATTCAATAGGCCAAGTTATGTAATAATACCTTTTATGCTCTTCTTCCACAGTACTCTGATGATACAAAGATAACCAATGGAAGTTACATATACCCAACCCCTAAGGATGACCTGGAAAGGTTGAGATATTTTGAGCAAATCCAAGAAGATTTGAACGTCTTGACAAAGGTGAGGGAAGAGCAAATGGGGGAAATTCAAATGGTGCAACTTATAAACCACCTTGAGGAAATGCAAGAAACTCAAAAACAAGAACAGGAGACGATAAGGAGGTTCTTGTAGTCCATCGAAGATCAGCTAGTTGACATTAGCTAGGAGAGATGGCGATGTACGATTAGTGGTGGGCGGTTTTATTGTCATGAAGATTCTCAATTAGAATATTAGAGGATGTAGTTCCTCTCTAAAATCAAGATCCACCAGGATAATGGTGTGTGCAACCAAAGAAGATGTAGCTACCTTACAAGAAACAAAAAGAAAAATAGAGAAAATGGATCTCTCAATCGTCTCCACTTTGTGGCGCAAAATGTTTGTTTGGTGGGCGAACTTTCTTGTTAGAGGTACTTACAGGGGAGTGGTGATCATATGGGCTCATGGATGGTGGAGGTTCTAGATAAGATGGATGGTCGATACTCTATCTCCATCAAAATTAAAGGTATGGACACTGGAGATTGGTGGATCACAACAATGTACAACCCTTGTGACACTCAAGAAAGAATTGAGTTCTTGGTGGGGCTAGCAACCCTCTTGTCTATGCTCTAAGGCCCGTGGTGTTTAGGGGGGGAGGGATTTCAATGTGGTTTGGAAAGTGGCGGAGAAGTTAAATTGTTGCAACACCACCAGCTGAGTGAGGTAGTTTGGTGAGTGGATTTAGAATCTAAATTTGCTGGAGTCTGCGTTGAGGAACTTGCAATTTACAAGGAGCAATGGCAGAAATCTGTCAACCATGTCGAAGTTGGACAGATTCCTATTCAATGAGGAACGGGAAGAAGGTTTTCCTCAACAAAAAGTTTGGGGTTTAAAATGAATAATGTGTCAATGGCCAATACTCTTAGATACATTAAAAGCAAGATGGGGATCACCACCAATTAGATTTGAAAATGAATGGCTTAACAACCCAAACTTTGAGAAAAAGCTTCAAAAAGAATGGGTTGAAAACCCACGTTAGGGATCAGAAGGATATAATTCATAATCAAGTTGAGGAGCATCAAGGAGAGGATTAAATAGCGGAGCAAAGAACATAAGTCGCAGGACAATGCTAGAAGGCAGTAGTTGCAGAAGGAGCTAAGGAGGTTGGACAATCCATCCCTGACCCAATCCTAAACAAAAGAAAGGAGATTATCCAAAAAGTTCACTTAGTGGGTTGTTGTTGACTGGATGGCAAGACAGAAGGCTAAATTGAAATGGGCCAAAGAAGGAGATGTAAACTCTAAGTACTTTCACAAGGTTCTTACTATAAGGAAGATAAGATCTTTTTAGGGAGAAAACTACCTTGGGGGGTGGAAGGCTTAGATTGGCATGGCATATCGGAGGAGCAAAAGGAATGGTTGGAAAGACACTTTAAGGAAGAAGAGATCACAGAGATCGTTTTTAGCTGTGGAGGGGTAAAGCTCTGGGACTTGATGGATATGTTATGGCCTTCATGCAGGAGTGGAACACAATTAAAATAGAGTTTATAGCTTACCTTAATGAATTCTACAAGGATGTAGTGATATATAAAATGTTGAACGAGACGTACATATGTCTCATCCCCAAGAAAAGAAACTCGGCCAAGGTGGAGGAATTCAGCTGGGGCTGAATTCCTCCTTTAGTCTCATAACAAGTTGGTATGAATTCCTCCATTAGTATGAATTCCTCCACCTTGGTCTGAATTCCTCCGCCTCCATTAGTCTTATAACAAGTTTATATAAGATGATAGCCAAAACTCTAACAAAATGAGGAAGGTACGTCAAAGTACAGGGGGGAGACCCAAATTGCCTTCATAAAGGACAAACAAATTGTGTATTCCATAATGATAGCAAACGCGTACTTAAGGTGGACTTTGCAAAAGCTTATGACTCAGATGATGGTTCTTGGACTTTGTTTTACAAAAGAAAGGTTTTAGAGAAAGATGGAGAAGGTAAGTGAAAGCTTGTGTAGCCTTGGTTCACCATCCGAAATTTATAAATGGAAAGCCAAGGAAAAAAAATCGAAGGCTCTAGGGGCTATTTGGTAGGGGGGATTAGGATAGGATAGGATAATTTTTTATCTTAATCTAATGTTTGGGAATACATAGGATCGGATAAAAATAATTTAGGCCCACTTAATTATCCCACCAATATATATATATATATATTTAATTTCTTATACCCATTCCTATCCCATCTCATCCTATCCTATATCATCTTATCCCATCAAAATAATCTTATCATACCCTGCACACCAAACGGGCCCTAGAGGTTTGACGCAAGGATATCTAATGTCTCCTTTTTTTTATTTTTCATTAATTTTTTTACACACTTTTGTGGCTAATACTCTTACAAGAATCATGGAGAAGATTGTTATAGCAAAGAAAATGGAGGGCTGTCATGTAGGTAAAGACAAAATCCACATTTCTCACACCCTATTCATAGATAGTTCTCATGTTTTATGAAGAATGACTAGAATTGCAGACAGATGGCACTGAATATCATTCAAAGTTTTTGCTTCCTAGCAAGATTGAGGATTAATGGAGATAAAAGTCAGCTCTTGGGGATTAATGTTCCCAATGACTAGGTCAGTAGAGTTGTCGTTGAGATGAAGGTGTTCATGAGAGTTGGCCAATAAACTATTTGGGCTTATCTTTATGGGGAAATCCAAAAAAGGCTTATTTTTGGGAGCCGATTATTGAAATAATGAAGAGAAAAGTCTACGGTTGGAGGAAAAGTTATCTTTCAAGAGGAGGCATGTCTCTCCTCTTAAAAGTAGTGTTGGAAGCTATTCCAATATACTACCGCATAGATCCCATTAAAGTCGCTATAGAAATTGAAAAAAGTATGAGAAGGTTCCTTTGGAAGAATGGAGATAAGAAGTTGGGATCTCATCTACTCAAATGGAAAAAAAAAGTGTGTAGGGATATTCGACAAGGTGGTCTAAGAATTGGAAATATATTCCTGAGGAATGTGGCCCTAAGGGAAAAGTGGCTTTGGAGAATTTAGATGGCACTTGAGTCTTTATGGGCAAGAGTGGTCAAAAGCATTTATGATGGCACTTGAGTCTTTATGGGCAAGAGTGGTCAAAACCATTTATGAAACTCATGATAATGGTGCAGAAGCCACCATCAATAGTAAAGCAACTCTTTGATCTCCATGGAGAACTATTTATAAAATCTTACCCCAAATTTAAACCTTATATTGGGTGGAGAGTGGGAAATGGCTAGAGGGTGACCTTTTGAAAGAAGCTTAGCGTGAGACAGAGAGCTTCAAGGACCTTTTCCCCAACTTATATTGGATGTCGGATAAGTACAACAAGCCCATTTTATAATTCTTTTCCCACTACAAGAAGGAAGAAGGTATTCATGGGCTAGTAATTTGCACCTAAATAGGAATCTTAGTGAGAACAACATTAGGGAGGCAATGGAGTTATTAAGGATGCTTAATCATTTTTAACCTTCAGATGAAGATGACAAGCCTATATGGATTGGAGGCCCTTGACACTTTTTCTCCACTAAGTATTTCATGCTCAAACTTGCTTCCAACGCTTACCATTGTCCGGCACTAGTGCGGCCTTCATTTGGGCCACCAAGGTCCCTACCAAGGCCAAGATCTTGGTGTGGCCCATATGCATTAGGAAGCTTAACTGCGCAGACATACTTCAAAGTATCTTTGTCCTTTTTACTATTGCATGTGTAAAGAAGTTGCTAAGGAGATGACTCATCTTTTTGGCCATTGTCAAACCATTGTTGCAGTTTGGCAAGGGTGGCTGGCAAGATTGGAAAGCATGTGTATCCCTCATTTACGGAGGAGCTCTTTCTCATACTTGATTGAATTCTTCCTCATTCCCTCAAGGAGCATTGGAAGATAGTTTTGTTTGCTATTTGATACAACCTTTGAAGAAGAGAAGCAACTCCAGACTTTTCAAGGGTGAGCATAGGCCAGTGTAAGTCATATGGGAGCAAACCCATGTTTTGTTGCTTCTTGGGTATCTAGTACAAAAATGTCTAGGGCTTATTTTTTTGCTCAATGGCTATGTAATTGGCAAAAAGTTCTACAGATCTTGTAACAATTCTTATTATTATTATTCTACTTTTCTTTTAAAAAAAGAAAAAATGGTATCCATTTGCGTTGTGATTATACAATTACATGGAATATTGATCATCAATTGAAGCCACCAATCACCATAAAGGGAACGATTAACACTAGGTCAATGTTGGAAATGTTAATAGATGTGGGCATTGTCTTGGAAGCGTGGTGGAACATTACCATTGCATTCTTCATTTAAATCAATTTTTTATTTTTTATTTTGTAAATTTTATCTGGTTGAAAAAGTTAGATTGTGAGTCATTTTTATGGGCAAATTACTCATTTTTTGTGTGGAGTAGTTGTTGGTTATGAATTATATGTGGAGTAAGAAGAAGATTGAAATTGATATCATTGGATCACTAAGTGACTAATTTGGAATCATTGATTCCTTAATTGACTCTCGTTAGTTTATGTTTTAGTTTACAAAGAAATTTGTCGTATCATCTGGTATTAGAGCTCGGCATCATGATCAACACCTTAAAGGTGCGGCATTTAATGGTATTACTTAATTACATTGAATATTGATAGGATTGTGAAACCACCATAAGGAAAGGGCTATCATTGGCAGTGTTGATCAATGTGGATGTTGTCTTGGAAGCATGGTGAATTGTTGCATTATTTTAAGAGATTGTAAGTAGTTACAAGTAGTTACACATTCTCTTTTCATATATAATGAGATGTATGTATAATGAAGAACATGATATAATTGGATATTTTGGAGTCATTAATTTGCTCTATAGGAATGTGTCGGTTCCCTACATCCCTTGAATAAACCAATTTTGTCATTGTTTTTCTTTTTGTATTTTATACTTTAGTTGTCAAAGAAATGGGTAAAATTGTGGCCAATCAACAAGTTTTGATAATGATAGAGGCCGATGAAGATTTGAAATAGTATGGAAAATGAATTTAGAATGATATTATTACTTGAAATATAAATGCCTTCCTAGCCCTTGATGGAGCAAAGAGGAGGAAATGAATTCATATGGGCCTATGTAAGTTTTAGGAAGGTGTTGCTGAGTGGAGTTAAATTTTTGGAATAAATAATTAAAATGAATCCAGTTTCATTCTTAACTTTTTAAGCTAATAAATTAAATTTTGTCTTAACTTTTAGGAAAAAATTATGCAACCATCTATTGATTATGATAGAGGCCAAGGAAGATTCTTAAGTTCAAATATATACTATTTGAAGGCCAATACACAAGGCTCTTGCTATAATGTTGTCTTAACTGAGATCCATGAAAATAACTTCTACATCAGGTTTGTCTAATTTTATGATTTGTATTGCTTTGAGAATGTCCTTCATCATGGTCATCCTTCAAACCAAATGGAAACGCTACATCCTAATGCTTTGGAAATTGGTTTTTTTTTTTTTTTTTTTTTTCATTTTTTTCATAGGGAATCCTAATTCCAACATGGCGATTTTGTACATTGAGAAGGATGAGAGTAATCTCCTATAAATCAGTGGACCCTCAAAAGTCAAAAATTGAAAGCACATTCTTCCTAGTGCAACAACTCCAAAAGTATCAGGTTTGAATTGGTTTTCCTTTGTTTGACTCTCCTTTCTTGCTTTAGGAACAACACCAAAGCTAAATCTGCATCAAATATTATGACCTTGAGATTTTAGAATCCATGTTGTATAAATTAACCAGTTCCTAACATGGCAATCATAAATGCTAGATCATCTTGCGTTATTTTGTAACAATTTCGAGGAAAAGAAGTTGGGTCTTGAATATTGTTTGCAATAATGTGATTGGCTAGAAAGTTTTCATATAGCTCTTTTTCTAGATATTCATGTCCATTAATGGTCATCTCAAAATGTGTCTACATGTTCCCTGAAATGTATTTATAGAACTAAATGTTTGCCTTCAAGTGGACATCGACACTTTTGGAGCCCCTTTTTATTAAATCTTGCACATTTCCATTTGAACTGAGAGAATTAATCAGCTCCTCTGCATTCTACATCCATCAATAAAACCTCATTACGTTGGTTCAAACTATTTTTGGTAATAGCAACCTGGGTCCTGAATGCTATTAGTAACTATAATGTGAATTTTGTGAGCTGGTAACTCCCTTCATCATTCTTTTTCCCCTTTCTGTTTAATTAAATTTGTTTGTTTGTATATATATAACTTTTGTTCTTGTGCTAGGAACAGTAATCAACTAATAATCATCTTCAAAATATTCCTAGAGTTAAATATATGCAGTCATCTGGAATCTCTTCCTATTATTTTGTATAATATTTTTTTTTTCCTTTTTTTTTGGGAGGGCAAAGGAAGGGAGAGGAGGTGGAGGCTAAGTTTAGGAAATGGTCTTATCATACTTTGTATGACTTTTGGCTTAACTGCCATGGGTTTTTTGCATTTAGTTGAATCTCTTTCCAGCAGGAGAGGCCACAATTTCAATTCCCTACTAGCATTGGCCACTGGAGAGTTTACAACTGGAAACTAGGGACCTGAGGAATTAGTCAGCATTGGATATTTGGATACCTTCAGCTTTTTTTGTTTTTTTTTAAAGAAAACGACTTTTTTGGACTTGACTGAAACAAAATGGTATCTTCACTTTGTGGTTGTGGTTTCTTCACTTATGATCCGACTAGGCCCTAGGAAGTCCCCACTCACGAGGATTGAAGAAACTCAAGGTGTAAGATGGGCTCATCCACCGCAAGGAATTTGGAGAAGCTCGAGGGAAAAGTTGAAGTTGAACCCATGACCTCCTTGGTCATGATCTCTTCTCTCAACCATCCCGCTAATGTCCTAACGTGTACATATATTCCAATTCTAATGTAAAGTTGCCACCAACAAATGCTTCTTTTTTAAAAGTCTTTTCTATTGAATGAGCATGACTTCTCATGCTCTGGGTTTTAATTCACTTTTTGGCATGCCAGCTCTCGCAGAGCCAGTTTAAACATAGTTCAAAACCTGATCGTGAAAATACAAGGAGCTCATTGTACCTTTTTATTTGAGAAGTAACAGAAAGTGACAACATTTTTTTCATAGAAAATAAGTGCAGTCACAACAATAGAAAGAAGTAACAAAACAACCTCTTCTTAAATATGGGGGTGGTGTACATACTATGTATGGCAATGTTATAACGATTTAACCTTGAAAAGAAATGGAATGACAAAGTGGTAGGATAATATGGAGAACTCAATTTTTTTAAACTAAAATGCAGCAGTAACTACAGTCTAATTCAACTTTACTATGGAATGAAGTGGAGCTTTTTGAGGCTGAAAAGTTCTCGAAACATTAAAAAAATGTTCTTGATAAATTGAATTACTTGAAAGGTGTTTGAGGTGCATGCTTTGAGGCAAGATGCTCCTTAGCAGCTTGGAGTCAACTATGCAAAGCCTCACATTTAAAAAAGTATACCTTTTTATGAGTTTCTCACTATTATAAGCCCTGAGGGAAGGATGATGTGTTCAATGTGACCTCATTGAAGAGGTTATTTCTGGATTCAACCTCATGAAGGTCACAACGGAGTAACTTCAATTGTTACCCAGGGCTTGTGCTTTGTAAGTCTCACACCACTTTCTATCTTAAATTTTGGTTCATTTCTGACTTTCTTCTGTAAATAAACTTACAAGTATTATTGGCTGTAATTTTGGGACTATTATGACTAATCTTTTAGTTTACAATATTTTTCTTTGTTTAAAAGAAATTGAAGTTTTTGATCTTATTTGGTTAAAAGTTTGTGCAAGAAGTACTAGACTCCACATGCTAGAACTTCTTATAGAAATGCTTCTCAACTCGACCATACCTTTTTCCCACTACACAGGGTTGGCTACATGAATTTGCTTCCTCTACTGCTCATTGCTTTTGCAGTTGGGTTGTTTTGTCTGTGATCCTGCTTGGCCTGCTGATGAAAAGGCAAACCCTTCTGTCAAAGTAACAGTTCTTTCTAACCTTCTTTGACTCACCTTATGTGAAACCAGTCCACTTTTCGTACCTTCGTATATATAATCTAAAGACTTCTCACCTCTGTTCCTTCTGTACTTCTCTATGTTCTTAATGCATAAAAAGAGGTAACTATAGGGAGCAAGGATTGGACGGTAGTTTGCTTTCAACTTTGGCATGTTGGTGCTCTAACATTCGGTCAACTTCATTTCGAGAATTCTTCTTGCAACTTCTGCTTGTGACTTGGCCAAAGGCAATGTTTTGTTTGGCTTTGGTTTGACATTTCCTCTTTCTTGCAACTTCTTGCAACCACTTGCTTGTGACTGTAGTTGATTTTCATAATGAAGATGATTAATGGGAAGGATGTCTGGGCATTTGGATTTTTTCTAGTCGGAGATTGGGATATTATTCTAGTTAGCTGAATGCTGTCAATTAGAAGACAATATTATCTTCCCAATCTATAAAATCAATTAGCATGCTAGTGGATGTTCATCAATGGTGAAACGGCTACATGTTGCTGTAGTCAAATGGTTTGACTATTAAAAGTAGAATTATGCTTTTATCTTTCAGAAAGGAGTTACAGATGAGATGCTAGAAGAACCTACGCTGCATTATTTTGACAACATATTTTCTTCTGCTTTTCCTTGGTAACATCTTTGTAATTCTAGGTTCTGTCGATATCCTTTGTTCTATGGTGTACCTTTCTTGGTAAAATTCTTACTCTGAATCTTTAGATACCTCTGGGGCTTGTGATGTGATACATTGTAATTTTTTGCTTTGCAAACTAATCGGTGATTTTGATTCATTCACTTATTCGTTAGGATTATTCTTTGAGTTTGGCTTCTTCTAGTTAATTGTTTTGCACTTGAATTATTATTCTAAATCTCTAGCGGACATGCTCAAGCAAGCCACACAACTGAGAGCTGTTCTCATTGTCAGACAGGTGCATTTGAAGTTTGTTCTCTTTTGGGGTCTGTGACTGAAGCTCAGGTAGACACATGCTTTTGAATAAAGAGGCAGATATCTTTGGTGTCTTCTAAGTTTATCCTTGCTTTCCTTTGAAGAACACCTTCAAATAATTAACAGGGGAGGTATTGTTCTCTTATTTTTATTTTGTTTTAACAATGCAAGAGTTAATTATCTGCTCCAAAGATGGGGAATTAGTGAATTTACTTATCTTCTTGGTGCTGTCTCTCCTAAGAGAGAGAGAGAGAGAGAGAGAGAGAGAGAGAGTGAAGAAAATAGATCACTACTAGTTTCTGATGCCAATAGTTGGATATATGATGATGATAAAAAAAACATCACCTCTATTAGTTTGTTGTTAGGTGTGAAGAAAATACTTAGATGTCATGACTTTCTGGTTGCCTTGGCATCAAAACATTTACCATCCATGAGTTTAAATATATTAATCTTCAGTTTTTTTTTTAAATTTATTTATCTTTAATCTGTTTCTTAATTTCACATGTAGTCTTCTCGGTTAAGCGTCAAACTCCCCCGGCTGCATAGTAATTAAAGGTTGCGACGATCTTTCTAAACTATGAAGGGCGTTTCTATTGATAATTTTCGAATGTTTCCTAATAGTATCTTTAAAAGGAAACAAACGCATTCTAATCATCATATTTATTCTTAAATTGATAAGATTGTTTTTTTGTTTATTCAAACTGATCTGTGATGAGCAAATGTTTATAAAAGGAAAAAAAGCTCCAGAACATTCATTTGTTTGTTTTTTTTTTTTTTTTTAATAAAAAAGAAGTTGACATCAGTAAATCAAAGCTTGCAAATATAAATATACACTTAAAAAAGAATGGGATGGGGGTTTGGGATTTTTTTTTGTTTTTTGTTTTTTTTCTCGTTGGGCATGTCCTGATTTCTGAGCATCAGCAGCATTGGGAATTACTGAATTACATGTACATATGCAGCTAACAAGCTGGTTGCTGCTGATCCACATCAACTGCAATTGGGTTGCACCTTTCTTCTTCTTTTCTCTTTGACCACACTGACCCACCACTTAGCTTCAGCTTCAGCTTCAGGTTGTACTTGAAAAAGAGAGCATTGGTTAGGAACGGCAGAAACCAAAAAAGCAAACTGAGCATCAGCAAGACAAGACCACACTTCTCCCACCTCTGCCATGTCCCTGCCACTGCCACTGCCACTACCACTGCCGCTGCACTGCAGCTGCGACCCTTTTCTGCTGTCTAACGTCACCTAATATTATCATACTATGGACAAACTACCTACTCTTTTCGTCCCTACTTACGACCTCTTACCATGAATCTGCACTGCCACCCTATTAAACGAAACATATTATAAACTATTTTTTATTTTTATTAGTATTATTATTGCTATTTTTTTATTTTTTTTATTTTGGCAGAAATGCAGAAGCAGAATAAAAATAAAATAAAAAAAATTTGAAAAGTATATAAATACAAATTAGGGTTTATTTAATTGTATCATAATTTGTATGTTTATTGAACTTTGTATTTCTTTCTTGACAGCTGGTAATATTACTAATTAATTCATGTGCCCAACTTAATAAAATCTTCGACTTGTGATTTATGAAGGGATGGGAAAGTAATTAAAGAGCTATTGAATAATTAGCTAATTGAGATGTTAAAAATTTGTGAGAGGGTTTAAACAAGCTGAATGGCGAATTTGAGTTGTAGGGAACTATATAACAATAATGTTTACTATATGTTGGTGTAAAAGTTGACCAACTAAAATAGCAAATGGAATGAAACAAGAACAACACTAAAAATTGAGGAAAAAATTTTATTCATTAATTAGAAACCTTTGCTAAATATAATAATAGTAGAAAAAATATGTTTCCTATGACGACCCATGTTTTTGACATCGGCTTGACGGATCCAACATATATATATATATATATATTCTATGTATTTTTTAAAATTTTAATGAGAAAATACAGAATTTTTTTTAATTTTTTTCAATTTTGAATTAATTATTAAAAAAATGAGAATAATATGAGAAAATATAATTTTAGAGGAAAAAATACATAAAACTATAAAGAAAATGTGTTTCTTGAGGAAAATAATCTTTAGGATTGATTTATAAATTTTTAGAACAATTACTGAATTTTTAGAGAGAGAAATGAAATTTTTGGGAGAAAAATATGATTTTTAGAAAATTATTTAATTTTTTGAGAAGATAATTGCATAAATGATGAAATAAGGTATGATTGAACATTTTGATGAGAAATATCAAATTAATGGTTTTTAATAATTTTAGAAAAAAAATGTGAATTTTGAGTATATATATACATGTATATGAGTATATATGTATATATGAAAAGAAATAACAAAAAAAAAAAAAAAAAAACTGTGGATGGAGACCTCGGTTGACCCAGGCCCCAAGCGGGACGAGCGCCCAGCTCACACAGGTAGGAAGCCCGTGCGGGACTCAGGCCGCACGCACGGCCCACGCACCCTGAAAGGAGTTCAGACCCCCCTTCTTCCTTGTCTTTTATGCGGGTTTTAGGCAATTTTGATCGGATTTTTGGGATTTTTGACAAATTTTCAGTAGAATTTCAGCACCAATCCATGGAGCTCATGGTTTAGAACCCAAGGTTTTGCCATCAACTCATGGCCTCAATTGTGGCCAATGAATGCTGCCAACTGGGCATCTAGCATGTGAGGTTGAGTGCCACCTGGATAGCCACATGTCACCCTCATTTTTGCCAAGCAAGCACCCCCATACAACAAAAGGTCTTCTTTGAGCTCAAGTCCAGAAATTCCAGGTTTCTGTAGCCAACTTCCCTAGCTTAGATTTTCCTCAATTCTCAACCAAATCAAGTAAACCATAGCTTAATTTGAAGCTTGTACCACCATCTACAAAGTCCTACAAGTAGTCTGCCCAATTTTGGAGCCGTCTAAACTAGAAATCATCAAGAAAAGGTGTTGTTCGCAAGTTTAAACCCAGAAAAACCAAAAAGTGTGTGTTGGAACCACCTTTGGAGTTTTGAATCTTGATTATTTCCAGTTTTTTTTTGAAGTAAAATTGTGCACTCTCCTCATTTTCATATGTACTTTGACCTCCAAGAGTTAGAGAATGAAAAACAGGGCATTGTATATGATTTTTGAACCATCGAAGTTGATTACTTACTCACTGTTATAGGTGTGTAACAGAGACAATTGAAACAACTTTGGGAAAACTCATTCTTGAACCACTCTAGGCACGTCCCTAAGGTAAAAAATCCATCATTCTACTCCTTATCATGAGTATTCAAGTGTCCAAGTGGTAGAAACCATAAATTGAAACGTTTAATGTGCTGTTAGACTGTTAGACTTACCGTTGCAATAGTGCCGACGGAAACAGTTTGAGACTGGATTTGGAGCCAGATTTGAGACACCTAAAGACACCCATTCGGAATAAAACTAGAGGCACTTTAAACCCCATAATAGAGGTTCTAGAAAGGTATAAAGACCTGACTTTGAGCTCTTGTGGATGTGTTTGGTTATACTTGCAAATATGCCATGATTGTAGGGTGCTAGAATATATTTCTTGTGTTCTTTAAAATACAACAGAAAAATTAGTAGAGTGATGGGCATGAAATTGGCATTGCATGTTACTGATTCGAGGTACTTTTGATTAATGAATGTGTTATGATCTGTATACTGAAATTAGACACAAGAAATAAACCATAGAATTGTGATTTAATGGGGGGAAAGAATGCTAGGATGATAGTAGAAACTATGAACCCAGAAATTTTCTGCAATCTGGCTGAAAATTCTAAGATGAAATTGACTGACCAAACCTTGATAGATTGAGCTCAAGTTTGGTGGAGAGATCCTTAGGTATGTCTAGAAGTTACCTACCAAATTTCAGGACATTCTGATATGGATAGGTAGGTCAATTCAGGCAAACAGTCACTGTCTGTCACAGAGTATATGAGATCTGTATAGTCTCTGTATTTATACCTGAAAATCCTAGTAAATGATGTCCAAAAATGGTGATTCAAAATTTTGGAAAAACTTTAGGAAGTCTACAACAGTTCTGCAAGGTTTGGCGCAAAATCGATGTACAGATTGCCTGCAGAAAAATAAAAAAAATGGTTGCGCAGATAAGGCCATAGGCTAATGTTGTGCCTAAGTTATGGAAATGGGGAATATTGACCCCTTTTTGCCCCAAGTAACTCCATAAAGACCAGAATTGACTAGTAGGGAGTCTAGTGACCAGCTAGGTCAGCAAGTGATAGGTTGACTAGGGTTGACCAAGATTGACCAAGGTCAATCAAATCGACTTAGCAACTAAGGCAAGTTGAACAAACATAGGCGGACTATTCTTGTCTAGGTCAAGTTATTGATTAACCAATAATGTACGGTTAGAGTGAGCCAAGTTCCATGTTAATGATAAGAAGTTACGACTATTTCGCAGGACCCAGTACTAGTGGGACGCGACCGGTTGCAAGAGGAGCATTGGGAGCGGAACATCCCTGTGAATAGTTTGACTCAGGTGTCTTTTTTGATTTTTATTCCTTGCATAAAACTTGCATGATATGTCATGGTTTCAATGGTTTCACAAGATTTAAATAAATCTGATTGGTTTTGAGATATTTAGATGTACACGATAGTGAGACCAAGGGCTCGAGGTCCGAGCGCGGGGTCAGGGTACACGATGAGATCTGACTCGAGGTCTGAGCGCGGGGTTAAGGCATATGGTTAACGCGCCTAGCTTCCGACCCGCTCGAGTGACGACACTTGAGGATCGAGTGCGAGGTTAGGGTGTTCAAGAAGCACGCCTAGCTTACGACCCGCTCAAGTGGCCAGTACGCCTGACTTACGACCCGCTCGAGCGATGACCATAGGTTGGGTTGTTGAGTTAACCTAGCCTGTATACGTTTTTTAACTGTCATGGATTTGAGATGCTTTATGAAATTGTTGCACTATTTATAACT
>JAJIYU010006912.1:0-19889 GCA_030144865.1 Tinospora cordifolia | reverse complement strand
GAAATAAAGTAGAATAGAAGTTAAAATTGCATAAATTAGTTATAATTGCATGTAGTCAGAGATTTGCATTGTTTAATGGCTTTTAAACCTTGTTTTGTCGCAAAGCAACAGAAGCTATTTCCAGAATAGCTCTGCTGGATTCTTGCATGATGCGTTATTTTGATGCAGTCATAGGAACGATGCAAACTACTTTAAACTCCGGCACAGTCTTCATCACCTTCTATTCAAATTTTAATGTTTCATTACGTGATCCACATGCTCTGACTACTCTATGTCTTCAAGCTCAACTAACTGGTACTACTCAAATTTCAGCTGCCTTAGCTGCAACAAGACATTATCATATCACATACAAAGTTCAAAACCATGCTATCGATAGTCCCTATAAAGGAGTTTATCTCGATAGTCTGATGCTCGAAATAAACTCCCATGGAGTTGTTTCCCACACTTTCATCCCTTGAGCCTTACTTATTAAAAGACTTCATTATCTTTTTCCTAAAAAATGGCTCACCAGTTATGAAGCTCGATTCCAAGCCTTTAAGGTTCAATAATCTTCCCATGCTATTCATACACGACGAACTGATGGTCTCGTTGAAACAATCTTTCCAAATCCACCAGTAATACACACTCGTCTTGCTGCTACAGGAATACATTTTGTTGAAGCCCCTATTTTCCACCTTCTCACACTTGGTGGGACGGTTGTTCTTGTTTTTCTTGTGCTGATCATGACTTTGATGTTACTATGATACTAACATCCAATCTCGCAAGAAGAAGCACTTTCAAAAAGTTCTCCAAAAAAGATTTGAAAATGGAGATCCCTTGATGGGTTATATTGATTCTGAGTCTAGGTGTTTTCAATATTATGTTCTTTTGAATGACGACCCTCCTTCTGACAGTTTCGTCAATTCTAAATCCACTACCAAAAAACTCCCTTCAAATGATCGTACTAAAGATCTTTTTACTTGTTGTCCGCTTCAATATCAGATCAAACCAGTCAAAATTATAAAACCTGAAGGCTCTGCATACTCCCCTCTTAGTGATTCTAAAGCTGTGTTAAATAAGCAATCCAATAATGTTCTCTTTCAAAATGACCGTCTTCAGTCCATTGCCCAAAAATAACAGCAAATCCTACAGCAACAAGATTTGCAAGATCACATAGTTATGGCCATTCATGATCGATTGGATCAAATTCATTAGGAATTACAAACCCTGGCAAACTCTATTGAAAGTTATGCTGATGCGATGCAAATTTTGCTCCCTTTAGAAAGGGAACAGAAATCTCTACAAGCTCAGCTTAGAAAGATTCAAGCCATGACCACTAAGCACTCTTGGCATGAGCCAAACATTGTACCTACTCATGACACCACTTATACTCCTTTTTCTTTTCTTTTTCCACCAGGCTACAAACTTCAGCATCATCAACAATCTTCTAGACCTCCCCCCTCGCTCATTCTCTCTCCTAAACCCACTTCAGTTCTTCCTTCTAGCCCATCTTCTTCAAAACGGCCTGATAAAGGAAAACAAAAACTAATCATGACAATTCGGCACCTACCCAACCTCCCTCTAATTGTCTTTCTTCTTTTTTAGAATATGTTGCTCATGATACCCCTCATCGCATAACCATGGCTAATAAAGATTATTCTTCTGACGCATCTTTAGAAGCAGAACCCTTTTCTAATGATGAGGACACTTCTGAAGAAGCTCTTATGCTTCCCAGACATGCGAGACTAGTCGGTCAAATGTTGAGCTAGCACCTAAACCTGACGCTGAAATGGAATCTGCTCCTCGTCTTGTGCCTCCTACAAAGAATTCGTCCTCCTCTGGCAATGGCTTTCATACTTTCAATCTTGATAAGCTTCCATATGAAGATTGGTCATTGTTCTTTCATGACATGCTTTCTTTGTGTCAATTAGAAATGCTCAAAATCAGTGTTATTGACAAAATAGTCCTTGAAAAACTTGTAACACATTTTTCAGGAAGTTTGCATGATTGGTGGATTGCAATCCAGCAATATCGACAAATTGCTCTTCTCCAAAAGACGATCATTGAATTTTTAAGCCAGCTTTATACTGCTTTTGTTGGTCCTATCGAGCAACACATTGATGTTGTGCAGCAAAGATTCTTAGCAACAAAATGTTGTTCTTTTAAAATGAAGGACGTGCAGGTCCATTATGAGAAGATCTCGCATGTTCTATTTGATAAAAGGAGTGGATGAGAAAAACTTGAAGATGATGTTCTTGTTCTCTTTTCCTAGTCCAGTAGACAACAAAGTTTGTCTCTATATGACCACCCACAACAAAAAGTTCGAAAATTGCACTGTTGGAGAATTTTTCTCTTTTACCCGCCTTGGACACACCACTGTTTGCGCTGAAAATGAGTTCTTACAACAACAGCTTCAAATGGGCAAAAAGCTTACCCAAACATATTATGATCCAGATTTCCAATCTCTATGAAATCCATATGAACCTTGTTCTTGCGGCAAGAAATATCCTATTTTTACCCCCAGAAGCCATAAGCCCCACAAACACAGGAAGTAGTTTCTTCGCTAAAGGAAACCCCAATGGTTTTTTCTAAAGCTCAAAAAAAAACAGATCCTAGCCTCCTACATGATGTTTCATTTGCAAAAAGCATGGTCATTTTGCTAAACAATGTCCTCAACAAACCAAGCACCATGCAAAGGTACTTTAGTAAATTCATTAATTGATTGACACAGAAGCATCTAATGTGGAGTCCCTTTTCTCTCTTGATGAAGACTATTCTCCTAATGCGCTAATGGCTATTTCTGAATCTCAAGCATTCATTCGTAATACTAGCCTGTTTGCCCCTGGTCTTCATAACCTTCCTCATGAAAAAGTCCAAGTTTATTTATCTCCTTATCATAATCTAATCTCTGTGGTAACTCTAATTGATACAAGTGCCTCGGCTACACTTATGCATCCTTTGGTATTACCTTCTGACAGGTGGAAACCATGTCGTCAATCTTTTAATACCACTGGAAAATCTTCGCTCAAAATTAGTCTCATTAGTAAACCAGTCAAGATTTGCCTCCACCCTCTTCTTGCCTTTAAACACGGGATTTTGGGCACACCAACATTATTAAAGGATTTCATCATTGGATATGACCTGCTTCAACAGATTAAAAATCTTACTTGGACTCCCCATGGATTACGAACCACTATAGTCGTCGTCCCCTGGATTTTTGTTCCTTCTCCTACAATCAAAATAGTTTTTGATGATAGTCGAATCTCTTCCTTAAGGTAGCAACTATCTGACCATTGCTGCGTTGAAAGTCATCTAGACTTTTTGAACAAATGTGTTTCTCCTCTTTGGAAAAGCCCACAATTTTTTGTTCAATTACCATTTAAGTTTAATGAGGATTTCAATCCTACCAAGGCTACTCATCATGGGATGCCTCCTGCCCAACTCAGCTTAACTCTCCAAGAAATTGATCAATTAAGGTCTCAAGGACTGATTGAACCTACAAACTCTCCTTAAGCATGCTAAGCATTCTATTTAAATAAAAGATTTGAGCAAATCCGTGGCAAACTGAGGTTAGTCATTAAATACCAACCACTTAAAGTCTTCAATCAAGACGATAAGTTTCCTTTGCCTTGACTTGAAGTCTTTTTCCAACATCTATCTGATGCTCAAATGTTCTTAAATTCGACTGTAAGTCTAGATTCTGGCAACTTGGGTTAATATCCCTGATAGGCCAAAAACTGCCTTTGTCCTTCTTGGAAATTACTAACAATGGACAGTTATGCCTGTTGGTCTTAAAATTGCCCCTTCTCTTTTTCAGAAAGCTATGGCAAAAATATTTCATCCTATGCAGCAACATGTTTTGATATACATTGATGATATTCCATTGTTCTCCAAAGATCTTGATTCTCATATTGTTTTGGTTACCCAGTTTCATGACCTCTGCACCAATGCAGGCCTCATACTTTCAGAAAAAAAGATGTAGTTAGTTCAGACTAATATTGGCTTCTTGGGAATGAACATTCAAGAAGGTAAGATCATGAAGTAACCACATATCTCACTAAAGATCCTTGAATTCCTTGATGTTCTACCTAACAAGACCACTATTCAACAATTCCTTGGTCTTGTAAATTATATGGGAATCTTCATCAAGAACTTGTCCCATTTAACTAGCAAACTTTCTTCTTTGCCAAAGTAAGCTCCCCTTCCTTGGGATGACTCTCATATTGTAGTTGTTCAAACATTAAAACTCCAAGCTCAGTCTCTACTTTGACTAAAGATTATAGGCTCTGGTCGACGGATTCTTCAAACCGATGCTAGTGACGAACACTATGGTGTTGTCCTCCTAGAACAACTTCCTAATAATACTAGATTTCTATGTGGATACAAAAGTGGTTCTTTCAAACATTTTGAACAACACTACCACTCTACATTTAAAGACATCCTAACTATTAAACGAGGCATTGAGAAATTTCAATTCTTCCTAGTTGGACATCATTTCCATATTGAAATGGATATGTCCAGCTTTCCCCGAATGCTTCATTTCAAATAGAGAACTTTGCCAAATCCACATCTTCTTCGTTGCCCAAATTGGTTTTCTCAATTTTCCTTCTCTGTTAAACACATTTCGAAAAAGTCAAATATTCTGGCTGACTTTCTATCCAGACACCATTTTTCTACCCATTTCATTGTTGTTATTGGATCCTCTTCTAGTAACCTAGATCCTTCAAATAGTGAACTTCGTTCTCCTGTGATGACTTTTATTACTTCTTTCCTTGTGGAATTATGAGAATTAATTTATTGAAAAATTCTTTCTCAACATTCCATTGATGGCGACCTAAAGGTCATCACAAAAAAATACAGGATGATCTTTGGGCTCGTCCCTCACCCTACCTTCCCATTCTTGTTCCCTTTTCGCCTTGCTTCTTATTACCACCTTCCCAAAGAAGCTTACTGCTATCTTCGAAACATCATCAACTCTTGGTGGATTGGCTTCTGCCTTGATAGAAATATGCTTCATGCTTATTTCTTCCATATCAGTATGTCCTCCAGTCGTTACCCCAATCCAAACCAAGCTTGGTTCTATAAATTTTTGCTTCTTTTTACAGATCATTCATATTGGTTGCAACTCTTACAAGAATGGCCTCACTGTTACCTCACGGTTATTTTTTATGTTCCAATCTCTTCTCTTTTTCCTCCTTCTACCACCATTGCATATGATCCCATTGCTACAACTTCGCAAGTCTTTCGTTATCAACTTCTTCGCTCTTATTCCCAACTATTATATTATAACCCTTACAGCCACCATTCTCCTTACATTAGGCCTCCACATTATGGCTCCTTCATGGCATTCGAAGCCCCATGGTGGCCTCATTTTCATTTCTTTCAACAATTCCAATATGATCTCATCCATTAGAACCAAGCCTTTGAATTAAACTCGTAGAATTCCCAACTCAATAGGCTCAAGTATGTAGATCTCTGTTATGACAAAACAGGCTTAAGCAAAACCCATAATCATCTATATGATGAGCTCAAAACCCTTTTTGAACAATACCTCAATAATGATCCAACCTATTTCATAGATCTGATCCAGTCTGTCAACATTTATTAGTGGCCTGACTCATTCGAAGACAGTACATAACACATCTGCATCTTTACATTATTTGCACTCTCAGAAGTCTTGATCTATGTGTTGTCATCTTATGTTAATTGTTGTACTCATGCACACTGTAGTAGTGCATGTCTTATGTCCTTGTTTGTCATCTTATGTTAATTATTGTACTCATACACATTGTAGTAGTGTATGTTTGTCTCCTTGTTTGTCTTCTTGCATTAATTATTATACTCATACACATTGTATTAGTGCATACTTGTGTCCTTGTTTGTCGGTTTTGATTGTTTGTTTCAATTATTTGCCTCTGATCTCTCTTTAAAAAAGGAGACCGATCATCCCTTGTATGATATAGAAGTTTGAATCTAAAATAAAAGTTTGAAGTTTAAGTTATATTGCTCGTCTTCCTTCTCTTTTACACACTCTTCCAATTTGGGTTCTTGTTCTAATTATTATTGTCTTCATCATTATTATTATATGTTGTAGATTCGCATGTGTAGTTATAATCTGTGATGCTGCCGACTCTGAAGATCAGTGAGATCCATCACACCTAGTATCAGATGGACAACCTTGTTTTTTGTCACGAATAAAGTGTTCATAAGTTCGTTTCATTTTCAAATATGTGGCACAAGAGATAAGGAGTTTAGGGAAGCTTACAATAGATTGTCGTTGTGTCTCCAAGGCTCTTCAAAGCTCAACACAAATCCTTTCTTTGCTCACCACTTTACATTCTTTTTGCACAATTAAACAATGAGAACTTCCATTCTTTCACTCTCATTGTCAAATCCAAGGGCATTAGGTCAAAGCGGAGGCTCGTAGGCTAGTTTTTAGGGCTAGGGAGAGTGCTCTAATCAAGATTTATATCTCTTAAACATGATTGGGTTGTACATGAACATGGAAAAGAGCTCATGCTTCCCATTTCAGCTCATCAGGTTCTTTCACTAAAGAGGAATAAACCAATTGCCACTTTTTCCACCAACATTTTCCATCATGAAAGTGTGCTTATTTCTTTTTGGTCAATGAGTCTCAAGTATAGACGTTCACGAGCATATCACGTGGCACCCAACGGTCCTTTAGATTAGCAAGAATCTCAAGGAAAACTGGGTTACTCACACTTAGAATAAAACTAACACTTTTGTGTATTTAGCACTAGCAGTGCATTGTTTTTGTTTTATTTTATTTATTTCCCCCAACATCTCGAGCATTTTGACACCAATCTCGTCACCTAGTTTAATTATTTTAACTTTGACGTAATTTTTTTTTAACTTTCTTGGTATTAGCATTGCATTGGTTAAGTGGACCACTTCTTGACTATGGTCAACCTTTGTTGACCAAAATTTAATTAGGGTTAATTTATGATTAATTAAAGTTAAAATGTTAGGGGTATTACAAATAATGATATGATGGAAAGGTGAAAATATTTTTTATATGATAATTGCTTTACATGATTGTTGTGAGTAGATCTTTATCCTTGTTATTTATATGATATTTTTAAACATAAAAATGTTTGGAAGGATAACATATTATATCTAAGATTTTTTTTATATTAATTTAAAATTTATAAAAGTATATATTTAACTAGTAGCATGTTTTAGACTTGCAACAACAAGTTTAAAATATGGTATCATTTTGATGAACTAAATCTTGAATAAAAACTGTTTACGTGATAATCTATGTGGGAGTCAACTATAAAAAGTGTTAGGTTTTCTCTATGTAATAATCCTCATAATGTTTGTTAAGAATCCAAACAATAAGTGAGATTGACCATACCAATTAGAAGGATGCAGATGGATGAAATGTGATAATCTATGTGTGGTTGAAAAATGAATGCATGATCACTATTTTGCATGCACGTATTATTTAGGTTTGCATTGCGTTTTATAGTGGCTTCGCTAATATGATTCGAAATGCATGTTTATTTAAACGTATATAAGTGAAATAAAAAAAAATATTTACTAAGTATGTTATAGCTTATTTATTTTCTTAACAATAGGAATAGATCAAAAAGAAAAATAATCTTTATAAGAAGAGTAGTTGACTCTTCAATTACTATGTGTGAGTATATTGAAGAGTTTTGGTAACTTTTATTTTATGTGAATATAATGATCGCTATATATATATCATATAAACAGGTATGGTTTTCTTCTATGACTAGTTATGTATTTTGAAAACAATGTTTACGAAGACCTTCAATTATAAATTTTGTGCATTGTATGTCGCACGTTGTAACACCCCAACCCCCGAACTTTGATTGTTTAGCTAATCATTAGGCGGGTCGGGCCATGTTACTTTTACAAGTACATAACTTACATATCACATTCTATTTCAATTATCTTAAGTCTTATTAATTCATGATGAGCACACAACCCAAACAATGTAATTTTTAATTTAATAAAACTAATACAAGGGGATAAAAGAAATATTTCAATCTTTATTTATTCAATAAAAAAAAATATATATATGCCTTGAATCTTAAATATTTAAGATAATTAAAGAAATAATACATAATTTAAAACAGAGACAAAATTAAATTCAGCGGAAGTCTTAATTTAGATAATCAAAACTTGGACAACATGTCATTACATATAAACTTTTCAAATTTAAAATCCTATCAAATACCTAGTAGTCTTTATGATTCAATTTCCTGAAAAATCAGAGAGGAAGGGGTGAGCATATAGCCCAGTGGATCATTCCATAATTAACTAAATTACTAATTCAAATCAAAAGCATATCCAAATTCAAACACTTGTAAACAATTAGATGATTCGAACAACATCCTTGGTTATTGTTGACATTAAAACTGAAAGGGGTTCTGATTCCTTGATGTTCTTATCAGAATACTCCACTCTTGATTGGAAAGACAATTCATTTTGTCATATTCCATTGGAATAAGGCTCACATGTCCACATTCCAAGCATTTTGGGTTATACCCATCCACACATAGTGATGAGCCCCATATACACTTAATATATGTAAAAAAACACATATAGCATCACTTAGATTACTGTAACAGTACATGGTTCATAAGCTTCAAAGTCTTAAACTTAATTATCACATATTCATAAATCCAAAATCAAAATGGTAAAATTAAGAATAAAACACTCAAAAAGCATGAAAATAATACATAGCATGCTTCACAATTCAAATTAAACCTATGCATGAAAACTAGGCATGCGATGATGTCATGAATACTTAAAACATGCATACATGATAATCAAAATCTAAATCATGATCAAACATGTAGGAAACTGAAAATAAACATACTAAACTGAAAAATAAAATATGCATGAACATGCTAGAAACTCAAACTAATAAAGTAAAAAATAAGTAGGAAATTTCATCCACCTTAGTTGCTTATTTAAAGAAAATCCGTCATAGGTTCCCTTCTTCTATGCACTTCAAGAACCACCAGTAACTTCAAGAATATAAAAGAAATCTAAAATCCTAACTTCTCTCTGAATATCACTCAAGAACACAAGAGAAGGAGAGGGGTTGCCAAAGAAAGGGTTAGAACAAGCAAAGAGGAAAGTGTCAACTCTTTGCTTTGGGATAAAGAAAAAGTGAGCAAAAGGGGGTTTATATAGATTTTCAACAGCACAATGGGGTGTCTTGGGTAGCTAGGGCAACACATAAACATTCCAAAATCAAGGGACAGTTTGCATATGACGGCTAGGGTTTGTTGTTCAAGGATATGATGGTAATCTACATGGTTAGCGCCAAGATAGTCTTTTTTAAGGTTTAGGAAACTTTCTTATTCTTGTTTCCTTAGTTTCTTCTTTGTGTGTGACGGCTAGGTTTCCCCTTGTGAACATGAATTAAACTTTAGAAACTTCTAATTAGGTTCTTTCACATGTGTGCACACTCATACATACACATATGGGCCAGTTCTGGGGTGTATAGACTATGGGTGCACTTAATCATTTGTGGGTGGTCATGCATTCACGAGTCCATATAAATTTAATAAAAATTTATATCTCATTATATAATAAGAATTAAGGACTTTAATCTATATTTTTGTGTTCATAATAGACTAATACATATTTTCAAACCATTTTTTCACTAGGGTAATCTTTATTTCATTTACTTTCATAATTTAGACTCCACTGAATGGTACTAGGCAAATAAAATCCTAATTTTTGGCCAATTGTGCTGATTTTTGGATATGTTGTCTAGTTGATTAGTTTATGTCATCTCATGAAATTTTAGGTCATTCGAAGGTCCTAAGGATCATTAAATGAGGATTTTGGACCTGTTATGTTTGCCCTTGAAATGGACCCAATTTCATTTGTCACCAAAGTTTTATCCAATTGATATTAAATTTCTCATTTCATTAAGTACAAGATTTTCACGGTATTACACATGTGATTTACATTTGTGGAAAATATTGAAATATTAGAATGCATTATCAAGTGATTTGAAATTGGAAATAGTCAATGTTTTAAAAGGAGGTTATGTTGAAAACCTTTATGAATATTAAGGGATACAAATATTGAGCGGCTAACAAATATATAGGTGTGGCATATATAGTACTATGTGCAGGTGATAATGTTACTTTTTTTAGTGGATCGTGGCAAAAGTGCTGACAATCATTAAGAGTCTAATATGCATATACCTCATACAAAACTTGGTTAAATTTTGTCCCAATAGCTCCTATAACTAATATGTCGTCAAGATCACAAGGAGAAAGGAGTGTGTTATACCAGATGATTATGTAGTTTATCGACAAGAATATGACTTTGATATATGAGAAGAAAGTGCCTAATATATTATAAAGCCAAAGATAGTATTCATGCGTCTAAATAGTTATATGCAATAAAAATTGAGTTCAACTTTATATATAAAATGTATGCTTACGATTTATTTGGCTCATCTGAATAAGAGAAACCTGCTGATTGCAAGTAGGTATTTAAAATTATGAGGAACTTCAAAGGTAAAGTTGAAAAATATAAGCCAAATTAGCTGCTAAGAAATAATAAAATTCTAAGTCAAGTGAAAAAAAATTAAAAGGAAATAGGTTAATAATGATTATTTCAATAATAACAGAAATTGAAATAACATATATTTAATTAACAGATAAATAATTTATATTAAATTGGACCGGAAAGAGTAGGATGTAACTAGAAGTAATATCATGAATTTAAATAACACCATAATCTTGGAACATGGATTAAATGGCCAGAATTTAAATTTTAAATTCAAAATTATATTAGAAAATGTTATTTAATTATCAATTAAATGAAAAGGAAAAAATTTCACACATTTAATAGGACGCAAGGCAACCTACAAGGGAGAAATAGGAGAACATTTGTTATTTAAAAAATTTTCAAAGAAAGGAAATGAAATACAAAACCATATACACCAAAATCCCATGGAAATCTCATTAGATATGCTATCTTCGAAAACATATTTCAATACCCTAGCCGCCCCACTAGATTGTGCACACCTCCTATTCATTCCACACATCTCCCATCTCCTTCTCTCCTTAGTGACGGCAAATGGGGAGAACAACCTAGGTTTTTAGCATAAAAACTTCAATACATGCACAAAAGAAACCAAATCACAGCCACCAATCTCATTCTCATACTTATACCCTTAGGTTGTCCCCCTTTCTTTTCGTTTTGCACACTCATAAATATGTGTTTTTCACTCTCTCACATACCAAACGTGAAATGGCAACAAGAGGATCAAAGAAAAGGACATCAAGCATTCAAAGAGTGTGAACATAGAGGGAAAAGAAACAAAGAGCACGACCAAATAAGGGCCAAAAGCGAAAACTACACTAGAGAATGGCAACTTTAGAGTATCGGAGCTAAGGACATGAACTTCAAGAAAGAGTCAAGAGTTAAGATACAGTTAAAAATGATACCCTACTCTCATAAGTATTATCTTTGTTTGAATGATATATGTGAATAGTATATGTGACCATGTTGAAATGAATTGTTAAGTCCATAACAATGTGCTACTAGTCTATGTTTATATGGATGATTACATGATTTCTTAGTACCATGTTAGGAGGTGTGTGAGATGCCATGCCAAATCCTATTATATTATTATATCATGTCTTACTTAATTACGTCATTATTATATGCATGTTGATTGCTTTGTTCCTTTAATATTATCATGTCAATTTTATGATGCACACCAGACTAAATTGTGATATTTTGTCATAATGTTTCACTAAACAAGGTATTATCCACTCACTGGCACGACATAACCATACTTAATCATCGTGAGTATTATATATATAGAGGTAGGCTCAACATGGATTGTTTGTATTTTCCCTTCATTGGTAAACCCCTTTTTGTGATAGGCTGAATTTGAGATCATGTACTAATACTTTACCCTTTTTGTGCATGATATGTACAATTTTGTTTATGATTTACCCACAAACTTACCCCTACATTCAGGAGTGTCCTAATAGTTGATGCCTTTGTGAAAAGGTGTCGATGAAGATTGATGCTCATACTAGGAGGTATTTTTACACTATACCCTAAATTCATGAAGGTGACATCCAAGAAAAAATACCAAGGATAGACTTTTGGTCTTAACGTTAACCTTTAATAAGAAAGTGCTTGAAATGCTTAATATGTGAAAGTGATTACATATTGTTGTCGTGTCTAGAATAACAATTGTAATCTGTTTGGGATGATTTGGTAAACTCCTTTAAGCTCATCCCTCTTATTTTGTTTTTTATGTACTTATAATTAAAGCATATTTGGATGCCCTTACTAGTGGCGGTAGTGTGAGTGGTCTCACTAATGATTTCACTGAAGGACATTGTCTAAGTTTAGTCGATAGGCCTTAAGTTTCACTTTGTATTTCAATTGTTTAAGCTCAATATTTTAATTTTTGGGATTTACTACAATAGCCAATAGGTAAGGATAGCAATTCGTGTTATCATGTCACAAACAGTTCGTGTTGTAAATGGGTATGACTCATATATTGCAAACAAGTCGTTTTGTAAATGAGTTGTGTCATGAACGAGTTGTATTATAAATGGGTCATAATCATGTCCTTGTATATAACTTATTTAGTTTTTTACAATCAATTTTTAAAATTATCTTTTACAAAAAATATTGATAAAAATATAAAACATATTAAAAATAAATTAAATTTTTTAAAATTAATAAAAATTATATTATCAAAAAATTAATAAATACATTAATTTTAAATTAATATATTTATAATTTGTCTCTCAACTTATCTATAATCATGTTAATGATGTCATTTTCTAGTTTATCAAGTTAATTTGTTTATAACTCGAATTTAGCCATATCTAATTATATTTGATCTGTTTTGACCCAAACTCGTTTACGCTAAACCCAAACCTATTAATTTTATGTCATTCGCGGATCGAGATATCATGTCCTATCACAAATTGTCATCCCTACCAATAGGCATGACTTATTTTACACAGATGTGCTTTGTAATAATTGTTGGCACCCAAGAGCATTATGGTAATTTGGCCATAGTGCATTGGGTGATAGAAGGGTAGGGTGTTACACTTCATTCTATTTTTCAAAAAGATATAATAAACCAGTTCCATATGGGGTACCCACAAATTAAGAACTAGAAAGAAAAAAAGAAAGGAAAATGTAGTAGTGGGTCTGACTCCCAAAAATCCAATCAATGGATACCTGCATCTATCGATAAAGTAGGATAAGCTCTATGAGCCTAGTGGTTCTATTTTTAAATTAAATAAACATATACAAGCATAGATTGTGCAAACACTGCAAGGTGTTTCAAATAATTGTTTAATTTTTAGTCGATATTGGGTAGGTTAAACAAGTCCTTAGGTAGTCCATGGACCACTATAAACCACAAGGACATAATTCAATTAGTTATGTGTGGTGCACATGATCCTACATCCCTAAGATGCCTAAGATTCCTGAAAGCCAACCATGGTTCATCTATATTAATCCTCATAATGAGGCCCCACATGGATGGTTTTTAAAAACATTTCATCTGCTTGACCAAGGCCACATGAGGTAGCGTTTTTCAAAAATAACCCAACCCCAAAACAGAGCCTCATGAGAGAGGTTTTCTCATCAAAAACATCACACATGTAGCAGACTACCAATGACACCTAAAAGTCAACTATAGTAGAAAGTGTGTATCTGTCTTGAATATGCTCTTTATATGTAGTTTGCAACATGATATCGCATGTAATTCAAAAATATTCAAATGATTTTTTTGCCATCATTATTCATATGATCAACATTGTATGATCATGTTCAATTCACTTATTATACAAGTATTCCCACTTAACATATCCATATGTGTTCTAAACATATGCAATCACAACCCTAGATACATGCAATCACCTTATTATAGTCTCTATCATTTCATACATAATTCCATTCATAACATAAGCATGGTATCCACACAACAACCATATCATATTTAGCATTCATAAAAATAGATTTCATATTTATAATCAAATGATGCATTCAAACATAAGAATATGCTACATGGTATTCTATCTTGTCATGTGTGCTTAACAAAGGAAATAGATATTTGGTGTAACCATTACCCACATCGGTGCTCAAAAAAAATAGCAAGGAAAGTCTTGATGTGATCCTTCAACCAGCATTCTCATATATTTTTACTTACTCGTACAAAATACCTTTTTTTAGTTCATTCATTTTCTATCATGCTTAGAGTCTAAGTTAACATGTTTACATGTATGTTTTGGCCTTTATTGTGTTCTGCAATTCACTGTTGGATCTCCCAAAGTTTGGCCAACATTCACATGTAAAACTAAGAGTTTTTCGATCTGAATCTCCCAAGAAAACAATAGTGCATTGTACTCAAAATAGTGCATTGTTGTTCTCCTCAACTCGAGACCTTTAAAGAGTTGGTTTTAGTTGATTGAAGGTTTTTTTTTTGTTCGTTTCTCATGGCTCTATGATGTTACAGGGGTTTAGTCATAAGGATTTGAGATCAAATTAAGGATTTTCTATGGGTGGTTATGAGTTTGTTAGCAATTGTCACTTCATGTAAACCACCTATCTTTGTGCTTATGGTTCTTACACCTAGGCTAATCATTTTATACCCTTCTAATGGCATTTAAAAGGTGTTTCTATGCACTTTCTAAGATTGTACGGGTCATGGTCTTGCAACTATAATAGCAATCTTCAAATCAAGTTCAAATTGGATTAATCATGAGGTCTTTGTGACCTAGAACTTGAATGTGCAACTACCCGTTTTTATAAACTCGGTTTATGGTTTATAATGGACAAATTTATGTCATTTTTATGGCATTTTGATCATGGAAAAGGCCACAATGTGCTAGTGCAATGTAACACCCCAATTCTCATGCGGACTTCCAGTGTATACGATGGTTCATCGTCTGTAAAGAATTGGAATGTCACTTATATCCTTTAATGAATTTTCCTTTAAAATACCGTCAAACAAAGGTTTCGTCTACAAATAATCAATTTAAATAAGATTTTTTTAATAATCAGAGTAAATGAACGGAATTAAATCAAAATAAAAAAAAATCACGCAGTGGAGTAAAACTTTCCAAAATTCAACTAGATTGGAAAACATTATTATGAAACAGTTCAAGTCATAAAATCTAAAACATTTATTTACAAGTAAACTATAAAGTGAAAATCAGAATACATATTTAGTCTATTTAGATTTACACCAAAAAAACTACTTGAGTACAGAAGTCTCGATTAGTAGACATTCGGATAGATGATGTCAATTTCTTATGTTTCACTTCTGTGAGTGCCTGTAAAATAAATATCGGGTGAGCTCGAAAGCCCAATGGATCATTCCTATACATCACACGCATTATACAAATCAAAATTCAAAACATTACAAACATTTTCAAACATTAGGCGTTTCAAAAATTTATTTGGTTTTGGTCGAAGTCTAAGACCGTAAGAGGGTTAAGATGTCTCTTGGTATTCCCTGTGATCTAATCTAATTTTAGAAGATCTCAGTAACCGTCTAAAATTTATCGATACTCAAATCACAATCTAAGAGAAGGTAATTCTTACAGCCTCGTACTAACTCCCAAAGACTTCTAGCTGTCTTAGGCAGCTACGGTTGGGAATGCTACGATCCGCCTTGCGGCTTATAGATCTCAAACGATGACATATAGGAGATGTCACCTCAATCCGCCTTGGGCTCGTCAATCACACCAATACGTGGATTTGTAATAATCCTTTACTCTTATTTTAGTTTTCAAACAATAACAATTATATCAACCATTATGTCAGGACCCCTTCCCTAGGGCGAAGGATGAACCGACTGGCACAGTTTCCCGACAACCCTACCCGCAAGCTGAGCTTGCCAAGATACTGTTAAGCCTCATCTTTCAGCACCACACCACACACTATCAGAGTAATCATAGGGAATGCAGAAGAAATTAACACATGAACACCAATAAAACTTGATATTTACCAAAATGGGTCATTAAAACATGTGTAGCAACAGGAGTGACTAATCCATTATATACAAACTTTCCTCACCCCTATACATAATTTCTAACCCTCAAAACAAAACAACAAAAAAATACGAGAAAGGGAGAACAGCTCTAGGCGATGACCACTCCCTTGCCCTTGTCTACGGGTAAAAGACCTGAAAAGTTAAAGTAGTGAGCCTAATTGTCCATGGCAGCTCAGTGAGTAATGCAGTCTAATTCATAACTTAAAACAAGCATTCCACAATAACATACGTGCCATGAATGCATGAACAATAGGATTATGCGAATGAATGCGACAGTGAATTCAATTTAAATCTATAATGTAATTGTGCATCTTCATTTAAAAATAGTTAAAATAATGAAAACATTCGCTAAGGCTCTCATTAGCCGCCAAGACGACTAAAAATCTACTCGAGCGGGTTACAGATAGTTAGGCATATCGTATCGACTCGATTAGGACTTATTACTGTTGAACGACCCAATCAGAACTTATTGACATTGTCATATCATGACAGCCCGATTAAGACTTATTGTCATTGCCATCTCGTAGGCCCACAGTTCCCCTCAACGGGCACTCTGTGCTAGGTGGTCACTATTAGGGTTATATGAGAGATCGACACAACTCGCCCTAACCCTATACTCTCGGACCTTGAGACTTGGTGCACTTCTCATTTAATAAAACTCATTTAAAAGATGCGGATTCATTATAATATGTAATACCATTTTCATAATGCACAGAACATCAAGCATTAAGAAATAAGTTAGAAAACACTGCTCATAGGGATGTTCCACTCCCGGTGCTCCTCTCGCGATTGGTCGCATCTCGTTAGTACTTGGTCCTGCGAAATCGACGTAACTCCTTAATATTAACATGGGACTTGGCTCATTCTAACTCTACATCATTGGTCAATCAATGGATTGACCTAGTCAAGGGTAGTCCATCTATGTTAGTTTAACTTGCCTTAAGTTGCTAAGTTAATTTGATTGACCTTGGTTAACCCTAGTCAACCTATCACTTGCTGATTTAGCTGGTCAATAGAGTCCCAAATGGTCAATTTTGGTCCTCATAGAGTCAATTGGGCCAAAAGGGGTCAACATTCCCATTTACCCTCACTTAGGCACAACATTAGCTTATGGCATTATCTGCGCAGCCATTTTCCCGATTGTTCTGTAGGTAATTCGTACATCGGATTTGCGTCAAACTTTGTAGAACTATTCTAGATTGTTTGCTTGAATTGACCTACCTAACCATATCGGAATGCTCCAAAATTTGGTGGGCAACTTCTAAACACAATTAGGGATCTCTCCACTAAATTTCAGCTCAATCTATTACGGTTTGGTCAATTAATTTCATCTCAGAATTTTCAGCCAGATTATAGAAAATTTCTGGGTTCACAGTTTCTACTATCTTCCTAGTATTCATTCCCCCATTAAATTACAATTTCATGGGTCATTTCTTGTGCCTAATTGCAGCATATAGATCATAAAATATTCATAAATCAAGAATACTTCGAATCAATAACATGTAATACCAAAATCATGTCTATCATTACGTCAATTTCTCTACTGCATTCTAAAAGAACACAAGAAATTGTTCTAAGTCCTAACACTCTAACAAGCATGGCATATTTTTAAATGTAGCAAATTATATTTACAAAGGCTCAAGGTCAGATCTTTATATCTTTCTGGAACCTCTACTATGAGGTCTAAAACGCATCTGGTTTCAGTCCAAATGGGTGCCTTTAGGTATTCCAAATATAGCTCCAAATCTGGTCCCAAACTTATTTCTGTCGGCACTGTTGCGACAGTGAGTCTAACAGTTAACAACAGTGACTTATAAAACGTATTAAATGTTCTTGTTTTTGGTTTATACTACTTGGACACTTGAATACACACGATAAGGGGTAGAATTATGGGTTTTACCTCAGGGACGAGCCTAGAATGGTTTAGGTGTGAGCCTTCTCAAAATTGCTCCAACTAATTATGTTACATAGCTGCAACAGTGAGTAGATACCAACTTCAATGGCTAGGAAATCATATGTAAAGCTTTATTTCTTGTTTTTCAACAATTGGAGGTTAGAATACTTGTGAAAATGAAGAAGACAAACTATCTCACCTCCAAAACGGGCTTGAAACGGCCTAGGATCTAAAGCTCCCAAGGTGGTTCTAAGACAAACTTTTCTAGTTTTCTAGGATTAAACCTTGTGAACAACACTTCTTCCCATGGTTTTCAACTCCAAACGGTTCTAGGATTTAGCAAATGGCTTGTAGGACTTCGTAAATGGTAGTATAAGCTTTAAAACAAGCTATGGTTCACTGGATTTGACTAAGAAATGAGGGAGATTCAAGTTTGTGAATGTGGCTACAGAAATCTGGAATTTTCTGGATTTGAACTCAAAGACAGGATTTTGTTGCATGAAGGGTGCTTCCATGGCAAGGTGGGGGTGACATGTGGCCATCTAGATGGTTCTCAAGCTCTCATATTGGATGCCCAGTTGGCATCATTTCATTGGCCACAATTGAAGTTGTGAATTGATGGCTCAAACCATAGATTCAAACCATGAACTCCCATGGTTTTGCAGCTGAAATTTTGTCAAAAATCACCAAAAATCCGCCAAAATTTGCTAGAAAATCAAGCTAAAGGACAAAAAAATAAGGGGGCCTTCATTCAATATAACATATAACATATAATATATTTAATGAAAAAATGTATTATAACATATAACATATAACACTGGAGTTCTACTTACAAAAGGAGCACTAGCGATGCACCCAGCAGATAACAAAATCCTTTACTTCCTTGTGATCACTTGAACTTAATTATGAGTTCGTGTTTTGTAGGCAAAATGAACTCTTAAATGTGTTAGAGAAAGTTTGTAAATGGAAACTTAAATTATGAAGTGAACAAAAATGTAAAAGGAAAAAGAAAAAAAGAAAAAAACTAAAACCCTTGTAACCATGCACTTCATCGCGGCGACCAGAGGGTGAGATACACAACAAAAAAATATAAAGAAATTTACAAGTGCCATTTTGAGGGTTAGAAGCAAGGAAAAATGGACAGAACTGCTACAAAGAGGGAAATTGGGAAATTGACGCAAACAAAGAAGATTCTAACTAATATCAAATTTGCCACCGGAGTATATAGAGTCATTTTTCAACTAGTTTTATCTATTTTTTTAATGTGGGACTATCATTTTCTATATATACATATCTTAATATCATACATGTATTTTAACTAATATATGCATATCTTAATATTATACTAACTAAAATATTATATTCATGAATGCATTTTCTTTATATATATACTTTTCTATATATATTAATATCATATAAATAAAATATTATTTTCATGAATGCGTCTAATTAATACTTTACACACATAATTTTCTATATTAATATCATATTAAGTATATTATCCAAAATATCATTTTCTTATTTAAATAGAAAAGAATATATTTACCCAACATTTTTATATGTCTAATATTAATTAATACATATTCCTATATATTTCTATGTCAATTAATTAATTGCATATCAATGACAAATATATATACGTATATGTACCAATAAAGTGTCACATACTTAGATACTAATTAATATATATGCATTTGTCTATACCAATTAATCAATTAAATGACATATGCATACATATATATACAGAAAATAGTCGGGGTATTACAAATTTACTATAGGGCATTCTCATAAATTTATAAGTTAGTTATAAAGTCATTGATGAAACCAACTCCAATAAAAATTATAAAAATTAATTAGAGGGTCTCAATCTTTCACTTCTTTTGAAAACATAATGGCAAAAACGATTGTTTTTAAATAATTAATAAGTGGGAGATATGTGTTTTAATT
>JAJIYU010006911.1:0-19885 GCA_030144865.1 Tinospora cordifolia | reverse complement strand
TAATAACCTCAAATTTTTAAGTCAATAATTAACTAAGATAATTATAATTAAGTTTTAAATAATGTTGGTTAACAAAGGTTGATCGTTATCAAGAACTGAACCACTCAACCAGTTTGACATGAATACAACAAATATTGAAAATTATTTCAAAGGCAAATTGATTAAATTAGACGACGAGCTTCATGTCGAATGCTCAGGGTACCAAGGAAACTTAAAAAAAAGTTTATTAATAGTGTCATAAATAGTAAAATTAATTATTTTAATTATTTTGATAAATTTAATTAATTAAAATAATTAACTAAACTCTATCGTTAATAATGATAGTAGTTTTGAACCACCATCATTAATTGAAAATGACTTTAAATACCATAAATAATATTCTCTAACTATCGTCATTATCATCTTTAATTAATTAAAGAAGATAGTGTCATTTTTCATTAAATAAAATTGACATTAAAGTACATAAATAATATTCTCCAACCAATACAGCTATCATATTTAATTAATTAAAGAGGATAGTGTTATTTTTAATTAAATAAAGATGACTTTAAAGTATATAAATAATATGCTTCAAATCACCATTTTTAATACTTATAATTGCTTGCAAACAAGCATGCATGACCCCCCTTGCCTCGCCATTATTCTAATCTAACCTCCACCGTATCATTGCCTCTCTACTATAAATAGAAAACCTCTCCTCTCATTCTCCTCACACCAAAATTGAAGCATTTGAAGCGTATTTGAGAGGAAAGAAAAAGGAAGAGAGTTTGGAAGGAAGAGTAGCTAAAATTTAAATTCTCTCCTTAGTCTCTTTAAAATTCTTTGTTTTTTATTCTATTTATTTCATGCAAAGTTTTAGTTATATTATGACCTACAAAGACTACACCAATTTGGGTAAGTTTTTGACGACCATAGAATGCCAAAAAGGTTCAAACCCTTCATCATCAAAGAGTAACCGAAATAAGCTTTTCAATGCCTTCGAAACCACAAAATTCTGACAACCGTGGACTTTGAACCAAAGCTGAAATTATCGCCCAACATTAATTTCAAAATAGTAAGTTTCATGCCATTTTTGGAATGGTGTAGGCATGATCCAAAGAAACTGCCACTACAATGTCGAACCTTCTCAAGTGTACTATAGAATAGACTCAAGAATGACCCCAATTGGACACCCAAAGCCCTGAAACTGACCTTTCAAAAATTGTTGCACAAAAATGGAAAAGATTCGCAAATCAACAGGTTCATATGTGTTTTTGTTCAAACATGGACATGACTAAAAAATGGTCATTACCATGATGTTCTTCATCGCAAGCACTATAAGATATATCCAAGAATTGCATAAATCGGAGTCCCAAAACTTAAGTTATGGCCTCTTGAAGTTTGGTATACAGTAGATGTAATTCATAAATTAGACCTTAAACAACCCACGCCAAAGTTTAAGGGCTATTTTGAACCTAAGAACACTTTAGAGGTCATTTTGAACCTAAATCCAAGTTTAGCTACTAAATTTAATGTCAACTAAGACTCAAATGCTTTTATAAGAATCTCGGAAGATCGGCACCACTACGAGCATCAAGCAATATAAAGAACGTGTAAATTGAGGTGGAGATGATTCTAACTCACACACTTTTCAACCATATTTGCTGGCATATTATACATAAAATGGCCTTGGTGGTAGTAGAATGCACCTTTTTATTAATTATATGATTAAATACTTACATTTGCATTAATAATGAGAATATGATTTGAATGTATGTTGTTTACTATGATCATATGCACATGACCATGATAGATTTAGAGCATATATGTTGTTCGCGCATGTAATGATATGTACATAAATTTATTAGATGAGTATAGTCTATGAAAATATGCTATTTTAGAATTTAAGCATGGTAAAGATATGATTAAAAGAATGTTAAATGTTATACTCATATGCATGAGGGTATGAATGATCTACCTTTTAGAGAATTATCATTTGACATGCATGAATATATTAGTGACCAAATACAAGATCACTCATAACAAGATAACAATACACTTGAAGAGGTTGCTTGGTTTAAAGACAATCAAAGGTGGTTCTCACATTAACGTCTCGATTAAGAGACGGGTGTGTGATCACACTTAAGAAACTTGATCGTGCTTCACGTATCTTTCAAGTCTAGGGACTGTTAGACATATGGATGCATAGCCTAGATGCTAGAGACGTTCCTGCAGCATTTACTTGGCCAGAGGTACGAGAATCACCCTAAAGTTGACCACCCTATGTTAACCGACTAAAAACAATCTACTGTTTATATTGCCTAATGTATGGAAGTGATTGATTATATGATTGTCTAGAACTTACTGTATTGTTAGATTGTCTATGAATTAGAATGATCCAATAGGCTCGTAGAACTCACCCCTTCTATTTTTCAAATGCAGGAAACCAGTATACCAACTGAGAGACATGGGTTAGAACTTACTATCATTATTTCTTGATTTTTGTGCCTTATGATGTTACTTTAAACACTAGTATGTACAAGAACATGAATGTAATGATTAAAGGCCATTTGATCAATAAAACCTGATGTGGGGTATCTTTGGCACACCATTACTACATTATGCTTTTGTTATTAATGCTTATGTTACTATAAAAACTAGTTTTAGAACTAATAAATTAGTAGGATAAAGAAACAACTTAGATAATAGTAACACTTTAGAATGTTGAAAAAATTGTTTTAACAAATTTGAGACAGAGATTACAAGTTTAAATTGATAGTAGGTAAGTCTTGTCCTACGTAAAGTTAAACATTGAATGGGAGGTAGGTTATCCTACTTTAGGAAAACAGGATTTTTTAAGCAGACTCTGTAATACCCCAACCCCCTAGAAATAAGTTTAAGCTAAACTACAAGGCAGATTGAGTCCTATGTTATATTTATAAGTACACAACTTGCATCTCAATTCCTTTATTTTAACGCTTATTGAAATACTCATAAATATACTTCCATTGAATTTAATATTCAACAAGATAATGTAAGTGAATAAAGAAAAACTTTAACTCTTTATTCATTCAAATAAAATACAAAGATTATATTCTTGAAATCAAATCCAAAGATTGAGTACATAACTCTATAATTCAAAAGTAAAATTCAGCGAAAGTCTTTAATTCAAAATTTGGGGCACTATGCTGTTACAATATAAACTTTTTAAAAGGAGACTTTTAAAAAAAATACATACTTTTTAGAAAATTCAATTTCCTAAAAAATAGAAGGAAGGGGTGAGCATATAGCCTAGTGGATCATTCATTAAACAACTAAGTTACTAATTCAAATCAATAGCACATCCAAATTCAAACACTTTCATGCATTAAGTGATTTACACAACTTTTTGGTTGTAGTTGACATTAAGACTGAAAGGGGTTTTACCATCTTGATGTTCATAATTTAGATATCTCTCTTTAGGGTAGAAAGACATTTCTTTGCCAATTTCCATTGGATGCCACATACCAAGTATCCCTTAGTTGCGCCACGCAACCAACACTCTAAGCATGTGTTAAGAACACCCGTAGCACCCATATGGGTTACTATGACAGTACGTGGTTCTTATCTTCACTTTTATGTTTAAGATCACATAATTATAAAAGAAATTCAAAATATAAATTTAAATAACCAAGAAAGCATAAAAACATCACATAGCATGCTTGAAACATTGAATTAAATCCTAAACATGAATTCTAAGCATGACATACTCTCATGGGTGATTAAAACATAAAAACATGTTAAACTAAAATTAAAATATGATTAAACATGCTGAAATTAAAATAAGACATGCTGAAAATTAGAATTTAAACAAGCATGAACATGCTAGAAATTTAAAATAGCAAAGTAGAGGTTTAAGAAATCTCCTCCACTTAATTTGAGTTTCTTGTTTAATCTGGCAGAGATTTCCCTTATATACCACTTTCAGAACTTCAAGAACTTCTAATCACCAACAAAACTACTTCAACAACTCTCTAAAATACTAAAATAAGAACTTCTCACACAAGAAAGAAAAGAGAGTGAGAAGAGGTGGCAAGAAGAGGGCAAGAACAAGCAAAGAGAGAAGTGTTAAATCTTTACTTTAGGATGAGAAGAATGAGAGCATGAAGGGGTTTATATAGCGTTTTATGAGCACTAGAGGATGGTTTGGGCATGCTCACACTAGAAAATCTTTCCATTCCTCTGTAGGCACGTTTTGGATTACATAGATTGAGTGTGCACACTATTTAGAATATGGGTTGATTTGGTTTTCAATTCCTAGTGTGAACACAAGATATAACCTTTATTTAATTTCCTATTTATGTATGAACACAAAAAGGATTTAGAATACTTACTATTCTTTGATTGGAAGTTAATTTAGGTATAATATTGTAAGCAAGACAACTTTCTAATATGTTTTGGTAATAGATTCCTTTTCTTATGCACACTAAATCAACAAGATTTGGCAATATTCTATTTTGAATTAGAAACTTCTAATCTTGTTGCTAAGGTGTTTAGAAACATTTTTCGGCAATGTCTATTTTGAATTAGAAACTTCTAATCTTGTTCCTTGGGTATTCAGAAATATTTTTCAGTAACTTCTATTCTTAAATTAAAAACTTCTAATTTGGATTTTTAGGGATGTTTTTGGTGTGTAGAGCATGGTGTATATAATCACATCATGGTACACATAGAATCATTCATTCATGGTTTCTTAATACTAAGTGGGATGCCTAATAGGGGTGGCATACTTGATCATTTTCATGGCATATGGGATCATTCTACATAAACTCAAATAAAGGAAACTTCCCATGGAGCTTAGGGTAGGGTGAGGGTACACATGATCATGGTGTTCCACCCATATGACTTGCACATTCTTAGATTGGCCATAACTTTATGGGTTCACAAAAATCAAATACGAATTAATATCTCCTTATTTACAAGGAATTATGATTTATAACCTATAGTTTTGGAATCACATGAACCTAATGCACATTTTAAGGTATGGTTTGGCTCAAAGTGATTTTTTCTCAAAAACTTTCCTTATTTAAGACTCACTGAAGTCACTAGGCAAATGAAAATTCAAATCTTGGCCAATTGTTCTGATTTTTGGATATGTCATTCATTTTGTTATTTCAGGTCATTCCGTTTCGTTTCGGGTCATTTCGATCCCCCGAAGTACCCTAAATGACAATTTTTTCTAATTTGGGTCCCCTGAAGGGCATTTGGCAAATGAAAACCCTAACCTTGACCAATTGTTCTAATTTTTGGATATGTTGTCCCCTAAGTTGGTTCATGTTACCTTACTTCATTTCAAGTTGTGTTGGGTCCCTAAGGGGTACTAAATGAAAGTTTTGGAACCTGCTAAATTTAGCCCTTAAATAAACCTAGTTTCATTTGACACCCAGATTCCACTGAATTGATGATAAATTTCATTTGATTGAGTACAGAGAATTCAGGGTATTACAGACTCAGTCTAGCCACCTTGACTGGAGGTTTTCCCACTAACTTGAACAAGTAGTAAAAAACAAGGAAGAAATTTTCAAATAAATCAATTATTTTTCTAATATATCTACTCAAAAAGGTTTTCTACTTTCACATGTAAATATACGTATAAAAAATAATTTTAAAATTTTTTTCTTAATAATTTTGTGAGATTAAAACACAAACAGAAAAAAGGCGTCACGAATAGCTCACCAAGCACGGATTGAACAACAAAAGTATAACGCCCCAACCCCCGAGACTTTCAATTCGGATTTTACCACAAGGCGAACCGGGCCAGTGTTACTTTACAGGTACACGACCTAACTTTCTATCCCAAGTATTTCATGCTTTCATGGTATTCAAGAATACATAACTCAAATTTAATGAGACAATAATACAAGAAAGAAATTCATAAACATTATTAATTTAATAAAGTTGAGTACATAACCCAATTTTAAAGAGAGACTATTACAACAAAAAATTCAAAACTTGGGCAACATGCCCTTATACAAAAATTAGAAACTTTCAAAATAAAAGTAGCTCAAATAATTTTTATGGTCTTCATGCAAGTCAAATTCCTGAAAAATAGAAGGAAGGGTGAGCACATAGCCCAGTAGATCTTTCTAAACATTTAAATCATTATTTCAATTCAAACAAACCAAGCATATCAAAAACTTTTGTACATTAGGCGATTCAAACAGATTTCTTTTTTATGGTTGACATTAAGAACGAAAGAGTTTAATCTCTGTGTTCTACATCATTGGGAGAGAGAATCACTCTTGGAAACTCAAATCCCAATATCTATGGAGTGAGATCACTCTTGGAAACCCAGTTCAAAATTATCAATGGTAAGACGGCAAGCCGGACCAGGTGGAACACACACGATGACGCTATGTAGCCTATTATCACGCTGGTACATGGTTATAATCATTATTTAATCTTTTCTTAGCAATAAAACACACAGTATCAGATTAAACTATCAATATAACATGTACATAACATGAATCATTAAACATTCATTTATGGCATAGTTCTTACATATCATGCATTATTATTCTTAAATTCTAAACATGCATAACATGTATATCTATGGTATATCAAATAAATGAAGCATGCATATTAAAACATATATTTAAACAATCAACTTCAAAACATCATCATACATGCAAAACTTATTCAAATTAAAATAAAAAAGTAAAAGTTAGAAATCACTTTCACCTCAATAGTAAATTATCCTGAATCCTTGCGGTATTATTTCACTCGTTTCGATTCTTTGACTATCAATCTTCAGGGTCTATGTTTTGAAAATGTGATTTAATAACCGTCCATGAACAGTACATATGTACAATACCGTATATATGAACAATACCATATATATGAACAATAAGTATTTGTGAACAGTGAATATGAACAATACTAAATAGTAAAAGTGAACAGTACCGTACTTGTGAACAGTAAACTACATATATGTGGATAACGACATCTCTAATCTTAAATAGAGATTAAGGCAGAGTTATTATACCTGCTCTGATTAGTAGAGCCCTCTGATTGCTTCAAAAGAGATGCCCAATAGTAGATCTTCTCTATTGCTACGCAGAAATTGGGGTTTTCCCCTTTCTACTACTATATTTGCTGTTTAGAATAGCTGAAGAATAAGAGAAGAAGATGAGATTAAGCAAAGAAATTATTTCTCTTTTGCTGGAATTAATTTTCAAAATGAAAGGGGGGTTTATATAGATTTTTCTGGCAAAAAAAGACGAAACTAAATAGTGGTGAATATTTTGTTATTGGAGCTACAATGCCTGTTAGTGAGCTACAATAACTACCGAAAGTTATTTTGTCTGCCGACAAAAAAAAACCTGCTACAGTAACCATATATTTAAATAGTAAATACGTTACAGTACCTGTATATTTGAACAGTAAATTTTTTTTTACTGAAATTTCTAGTATTACAACTTACTTTCCTTAAAATAAATTTCGTCCTCGAAATTCTTCTTATCCTCTTCAATGCTATCTAGTCAGGTATTTTGGGTGAAGAGATCTAGCTTAAGATCAATCTTTAAGAACTGAGTGATTTTTTTTGATTGATTAAATAGGTAGGGGATACTTAGTCTTTATTGTTTTCTGAAAAATAAATAGTTGTAGGGCCAGTTCCAGAGTGAAGTTCAACTTTGAACTCTTCGTCTCTAGTTGGTGACAGTCCATAATGCATTGTCTTTACAAAATAAAAGTATGAACATTGCATCCTAGTGTCACCAGTAATGTCGAAAGTAGCAGTGCCGCCAACAAAATAGTAACTCTAATAGTAATGCCGACAATAACGCCGATAAAACAGTAATACTGCCAACAATAACCCTGACAAAATAGTAGTAATGCTGACAATAACGCCGATAAAACAGTAGTAATGCCGACAATAATGCCAATAAAACAATAGTAATAACATTGATAAAACAGTAGTAATGCCAACAATAACGCCGATAAAATAGTAGTAATGCCGACAATAACGCCGATAAAATAGTAATAATGCCGACAATAACGTCGATAAAACAGTAGTAATGCCGACAATAATGTCGATACAACAGTAATGCCAACAATAATACCGATAAAACAATAATAATGCCGACAATAACGCCAATAAAACAGTAGTAATGCTGGCAATAACGCTTATAAAACAGTAGTAATGCTGACAATAACGCTGATAAAACAGTAGTATTGCCGACAATATCGTCGATAGAACACTAGTAATGCTGACAATAATGCTGATAAAACAGTAGTAATGCCGACAATAATGCCGATAAAATAGTAGTAATGCCAATAAAACAGTAATAATGCCGACAATAATGCTGATAAAACAGTGTTGCCGTTATAATAGTAATGTAAACACTGTTCTTTTCCCTTCTCCTTTAAATTTCTAGCCTGTTTGCACCTTTCACCATTTTGATCATCCTTTCCTCTTGCTCTGCGAAAATGTTCTTCTTCCTTTTTATCTCATTTATGGTTTCCTTGCTATCCGAATATGGTAATAACTCCATTCTTCCGGTCCGCTCTATCAACATGTTGGTGCCGACGCCATCAAGGTTCAAAACGTTGGCTCGTAAGTTCGTTCGTCTACCATCGGTGAAAATTGACTCAGATTCTTTAGATTATGAGCTTCCACTTGCGAATGCCCTCGCGCGGATGTTTCAGGCATCTCAATCCCATTCTGAATTGCCTCCTAAAGGTAAGAATCCTTTATTCACTCGATCTACTCGTTCTGATTCATTCCTTTTCTCTCTAGCAGAAACGACGATTCCAGTCTCTGACCCGATGTGCTCAGAAACTCCTCTTCCTCCTTCAAGCTCAAAAAAACTTAGTAAAATTTCTAAGATATATGAAATTCAAGAAACTGATGAGTCTTCTCAAGTGAACTCTTCTCCAATCCAATCTACAACGACTACAGCTCAAGCTAGTGGCTCTAGTGATCAAGAGGTCATCAGAGGGTGTAGTAGAAGGAAACTAAGAAGGTTTCTTGGTGTAAGAATGCGGCCTTCAGGAAGATACACTGCAAAGATTAATTTAACTAAAGGAAGACGCTGGCTTGGAACTTTTGATACTAACATTGAAGCGGCTCTTGCTTATGACAAAGCTATTATCTCCATGAAAGGTTTTCAGGCTAGAACCAATTTCGTCTACTATCCAAGCTCTGCTTCTCTCTCTCTCTCTTTTCACCTCCTAGCAATGATGCCAGTAGCAACACTTCAAATACTACTACTACTAATGTTAGTAGTACTAGTACTTTGTTATCACCCATTCCATCTATTTTTGATACGTGTGGTGATGTTTCATCAAATGGGTCTCCTACCACTACCAACAAAAAAGTCTATAACTCCTTTTGCTCCAATGATTCAAGATCTGAGTACTTGAAGAGCATAATTCCTGAGAGTTGCTTAAGGCCATCTTCCAACTCAGACTCAAATCCAATTAATTTTGATCCTTCTACTACCAATGTGCCTGGTTACTCTGACAATGTTCTTGTATCTGATCTTAATGCTTCAAATAATACTGAATCAGATTTGATGTCGAATAATGCAGGGTTTTCATCCACGTATATGGAAGAGTTGGATCATGGAATGTTATGGGCTAATGGGCAATCATTGTCGTCATCATCTTTGTTATCATCATGCAATATTAATATTATTGATGAAGTAGTCAAAGATTACAACATTGGTCCTCAAATGCTGGGAAATGGATGCATGGAAGATATTTTTCCAGTGAGTCAAGACTTTGATTTTGGAGACTATATGTCTCATCGATAGCAGCAACCTTCTTTATGGAAGAAGAAGAAGAAGAAGAAGAAGAAGAAGAAGAAGAAGAAGAAGAAGAATTGTTTTGCTTGTTTTATTGAGAGAGACTAAAGTTACCGTATCAACTTTGGTCTTATCTCAGTTTGTAATTTTTTTTTGTTCTTATTTTTGTGTGATCTTTCTCCGAAAAGAAATGAGTACCTGATCGAAAGATCATTACTTTTTCTATTGCTTTTATTGTTGTAAATGGTATGTTGAATATCATAGTAGATAAACTATGATAACCCAGACCATACAACTTCATCAAGATCTTGGGCAAGGCAATATGAGGCACATAGTCATCAACGTTGGGTTGCCATAAAATGATCATCAAGGCGGCCATCTATCCTTTGGGTCATCATTACCCACCACAAAAATTGGCCCTTTTGGGGAGCTTCAAATCACTTGGGTTTATAAAATGCCCCCTTTTTTGACTTGAGAAAATAGTTGTCCTTCCCTTAGTCATTTGTATTGTCTGTTTTATCAAGTTTTTTTTTTCATACTAATTTGATGCTACATTTATGTTTCTAGGTTCTCGATTATGGCCTATCAGTTTATGTTTCTAAGTTCTGTTTTGAGGATTTTCAAAATCCTCTACCGTTGGGTATAAGATTTGGTTTCATGATCACAACACATGTGATATACATATTTTATGAAATTCAGATAAATAAAACATGCATTCAAAATAATCAGGCATTCATACAATCATACATGTTCACGCTAGCATAGTAAAATTCCAAACTTCCATCTATGCCTCTGGGTTCGAGTGTCCCATACCACCCTTGACCATTGACATAGACTTCTATTTAGAAGTTTCACTACACCCAAACAATTTTGCAAATGTCTTGATGTTCAAGGCTTTCCAAGCTCCACTACACTTGACCGTCCCATACTAGCCAAGCATAGGAAAACAAGTTCGTCCTAAGCCACCGAGCACTCACCATACATGGTCTGTCATTCTCTGAGTCCAGAATTCCTCTGTATCCTTGAATCCTTTGCGTTCCATACCACACAGAAACTAAAGATACAGGATCTTCCCAAACTCGTATCATGACCAAACAAATGTTTCGTTTTCACACGTTATTAGTCTCTAACTTATACCCTAAAAGCTTTTATTTATGATCCACTATGCCACCCTTAGCAACACCCAAATTTTTATCTAAGGTCTCTTCCCTAGACCTAAGGGTTAATCTGGTTGACTCACAACCTCTGTCTAGTCTATATACTACCTTTGGCATCTTTTTGATAAGTTTCTTACCCTGATTTTCCAGCTTCTAATATTCTTTTATAGAAAGTAAATGTGTTCTTCAACTCAGATTATTCGTACAAGTTGGTGGAACAACCTCTAGATCGGGCAGCGAAATCGAAGTCTACTTAGCAGCCGTGCTTTATAGGGCGAGATAACCCACCTCCCTTTCAATGTTTAACTTTATTCAGGACAAGGCTTACCCACTATCAGCTCAACTTGTAGTCTTTGTATCCAAACAAAACATTTCAAAAACATATACTTCCTTTTTAAAAATACGTTTTAAAACATTTTTTTTCAAATTTCAAAAATAGGGCATTAGAATTTAAATTCAATTTAATGTGAAACCTTAATTTGAATTTCTAATTCTTGTCAAACAACTGATGTTTGACTTTCTATTTCTAACCCAAGGTTTCTAATAACTGAGCTCTGATATCACACTTGTAACCCCCCAACCCCCGAGACTTTCAATTTGGATTTTACCACAAGGCCGGCTGGGTTGGTGTTACTTTACAGGTACACAACCTGACTTTCTATCCCAAGTATTTCATGATTTCATGGTATTCAAGAATGCATAACTCAAATTTAATGAGATAATAATACAAGAAAGAAATTCATAAACATTATTAATTTAACAAAATTGAGTACACAACTCAATTTTAAAGAGAGACTATTACAGCAAAAAATTCAAAACTTGGGCAAAATGCACTTATACAAAAATTAGAAACTTTCTAAATAAAAGTAGCTCAAATAATTTTTATGGTCTTCATGCAAGTCAAATACCTGAAAAATAGAAGGAAGGGTGAGCACATAGCCCAGTGGATCTTTCTAAACATTTAAATCATTATTTCAATTTAAACAAACCAAGCATATAAAAAACTTTTGTACATTAGGCGATTCAAATAGATTTCTTGTTTATGGTTGCCATTAAGACTGAAAGAGTTTAATCTCTGTGTTCCACATTGTTGGGAGAGAGAATCACTCTTGAAAACTCAAATCCCAATATCTATGGAGTGGGATCACTCTTCGAAACCCAGTTCAAAATTATCAATGGTAAGCCAGCAAGCTGGATCAGGTAGAACACACACGGTGATGCTATGTAGCCTATCATCACGCCGGTACATGGTTATAATCATTATTTAATCTTTTCTTAGTGATAAAATACACAGTATCGGATTAAACCATCAATATAACATGTACATAACATGAATCATTAAACATTTATTTATGACATAGTTCTTACATATCATGCATTATTATTCTTAAATTCTAAACATGCATAACATGTATATCCATGGTATATCAAATAAATAAAGCATGCATATTAAAACATATATTTAAACAATCAACTTCAAAACATCATCATACATACAAAACTTATTCAAATTAAAATAAAGAAGTAAAAGTTAGAAATCACTTCCACCTCAATAGTTGATTCTTCTAAATCCTTTCGGTATTATTTTACTCATTTCGATTCTTTGGCTATCAATCTTCAAGGTCTATGTTTTGAAAATGTGATTTAATAACCATCCATGAATATTACATATGTACAATACCGTATATATGAATAATACCGTATATATGAACAGTACATATTTGTGAACAATGAATATGTACAGTACTAAATAGTAACAGTGACTAGTACCGTATGAATAGTATCGTACTTGTGAACAGTAAACTACGTATATGTGGATAACAACATCTCTAATCTTAAATAGAGACTAGGGCATAATTATTATACATGCTCTGATTAGTATAGCCCTTTGATTGCTTCAAAAGAGATGCCCAATAGTAGATCTTCTCTACTGCTATGCAGAAACTGAGGTTTTTCCCTGCCTACTACCATTTTATTTGCTGTTTAGAATAGCCGAAGAGCAAGAGAAGAAGAAGAGATTAAGCAAAGAAATTATTTCTTTTTTGCTGGAATGAATTTTCAGAACGAAGGTGGGGTTCATATAGATTTTTCTAGCAGAAAAAGACGAAACTAAATAGTGGTGAATAGTTTGTTATTGTAGCTATAGTGCCTGTTACTGTAGCTATAGTAACTGCCAAAAGTTATTTTGTCTGCCGACAAAATAGTACCTGCTACAGTAACTGTATATTTGAATAGTAAATATGCTACAATAACCGTTTATTTGAACAGTAATTTTTTTTTACTCGAATTTCAGGTATTACACAAAGCATCAATCCTATTAACATAATTGGATGAGATAAAATAAAAAAAATTTAAAGAAAACGACCATATCTACAATAGAAAACTAGATATGAGCAAGGTCGACTTTTATTTCCTACATCAAGAGGAATCTACTCAAATTGGTTATGTGAAAAGATGCATCTCAAGTAACATCACGAAAAAGCTTCTAATGGGCATTGGAGAGGATGGGCCAAATAAGATGAGGAGGCATAGTAAAGGAGATCAAGTTGGTAACTTTTTTCTAACTCCAATGCACTTTCATGATCAATGGCAAGTGATGATTTAAAATCCAATGACCAGATCAAAACCTAAAAATATCAAATAAGATTTGCAAGGATTAATTGAAGATATTCGACCATTGAATCTCATGAAGATAGATAATTGATATACCTTCCAAATGTCAGAAAAGATAATTTAAGCATGAAAATTAATTAAGAGGTTAAGAATGTGCAAACCCAATTGCATTTTGCATATAGTGGTCAAAGTTGTTTATAAGTGCATTATTGAAGTTAATCTTATTACATGAATTTTCAACACCAAGAATTAAATTACTGTTAGTCTTTGGGTTTATTTTAAGTTAGTCACACTCTTTTTAACTTATTTGGACTTATTTAAGTTGTTTTTTTAACACAATGAGCTTGTTTATGACTTAAGGAAGTTGCATTAACCTGATCAAACATAATTATATTGTTAATTAGTTATTATAATTATTTTTCCTATTGAGCTTTATTAGTAAAAAAATGAGGTAGCTTAGTAAGATAAGTTGAGGGTTTATTAAATAAGCTTAAGATAGTCTTATAATATTAGTTTTTTAGGTTTTATGTGTTATATTCTTAAACCCTACCTATATAAAGGGTTATTAGGTATGTTTTTGGAGGAACAATAGATTTATTAGTTTTTTGAGTGTTGGTCTTTTCTTTGGTGAGGATTTCGTCCTCATTCTTTCTCAAGAATTAAATATGGTCTTATTAATATTACTTGTGGTAATTAAAGGTATAGCCTTGTAACTAATCAACAAGTTTAGTTAGGGTTTTCTTGCAGCAGAAATGAAATAAAAAATTCTACTTATTTTAGAAGACATGTTTTCATTGTTGAAAATAAAACATTATCCTGAGGTGGATGCTATTGTTATTCATGTTTCATCCGTTTAATTTAGTTCAAAAATATTAACTATAGAAGCCTTGTAATCAGATAGCAAAGAAACAATTGAATTTCTAATTAAATTCTAAAATAATAAAAAATTGCCTGAGATAGTGGACCGCAAATATAAATCCTAGTTAGCTCTATCCAGCTAGAGCATTTGTCATACATTAAAGTTAAACCCTTCCACTAGAGCATACATTACAATTTCTCAACAAAATAATAAAACTTGTTTTTCACATGATACAAAACTACATGAGAGAGAGAGAGAGAGAGAGAGAGAGAGAGAGAGAGAGAGAGAGAGAGAGAGAGAGAGAATCATGATACAAGGACCCACTCTTAATCCCTAATTAGGGTGTATGTAAATTTGAAGAAGGGATGGTATGAGCTCTATGAGCCAAGTGAATTAGCTTTCAAATTAAATAGGTATACATAAACATAGATTATGCAAACACTTCAAACATTATACATTTTAAACAATATTTTAGTTTTTAATCAGCCCTACGAAGGATAGACAAGTCCTAAGATAGTCTAATGACCATTATAAACCACAAGGACAAAAGTTTGTTAGCTGTGGTATCATGCACATTGCTCCCATCTCCCCAACACTTGAAGGTCAACTGTAGTTTCATATGCATCATTCCCCAAACTGAGATCAAATAAGGAACCTTTTTGTTTTTTTTTTGCAAAACTCTACAAATCCTTAGTCAAGCTACATAGGGGAGGTTTTCCCAAGACATTTCAACCTTTAGACCAACATTGCACTATAGAGTTTTTCAATTAAAAAAACATTATAACAAAGTTAGTGGACTAGTAATAGCCCTTGAAGGTCTGCTATTGTAGAAAGTGTGTTGTTACCTTAATTGTATTTTGTAACAACCTGGGCCCACAACGTACCGATATTATCCCAACCTTAGCTACCACTGACTGGGTGTAGGGTTTTGTTCTTGGCAAAACTCGAACCTGACTCTCCCAAAAGCGTTTGACACAAGGAGACACCATCGAATGCACATTTAGCTCAGGAATTCCCCTGGAATCAGACTGATGAGTAGTATTACAATCCACCCCCTTGGGAGCAATCTCGTCCTTGAGATTCACACATTTGGTACATACAAAGTGCCTCTGATACCATTTGTAACAATTCGGGCCTACAACGTATCGATATTGTCCCCACCTTAGTCACCATTGACTGGGTGTAGAGTTTTGTTCTTAGCAAGACTCAAACCTATGTCTCTCAAAAGCTCTCGGCACAATGAGACACCCTTGAATGCATATTTAGTCTAGAAATCTCCTTGGAGTCAGACTGATGTGAGATATTGCATGTTTGTTAGGTATAGTCAACAATAGTTAATCATAACATATGGCACATCACACATGTAAGTCCATTCCTCATCATAATCATGCTATGTGGAGTACATGTATAGAGTAAAGTTGCATGTCTTACAAACATATACATTACACTTAGCTATATGCAATCAATACATGTGCATATAAAATCTTTAAGTATAGGCCCTCATTCGATCTATTATGGAAAGTATAGTTCAAATCATGCCATAAACACGAATAACATGACATGTATCACATTTCACGAACAAATATTGCATTTAATCATACAAGTATGTGACCAGATACTATAACATTCAACCTGTGGCCTTTTTCATAATCCATGCAAATATATACACGTTTAACAAGAAAATAGAATATATATAACATTTACCCACATTCGCAAACTCTTATAGTAAACTTGCTAGTCACATGTTAAACATTGGCACTAGTGGTATAGATCACATGTGTACATGCACAAAACGTCAATTTTTAGTGTAATTTTTTAGGCAAACTATCATCCTAAGTTCATGTTTCTAGATGTAGTTTTAAATCCTTTTGGTCCTTTGAAATCATTCCTTGGGATCGCCAAGTATTGGCTAAGTTGCATGCAGAAAACTGGGGATTTTACAAATTTGTGCTATGTAAAAGTCTCTGATTGCCACGACAATCTCATGCATTACCATGATAGTCAGATTTGGTTAGAGTGATCTTGTGAAAAAACACATTTTGGGTACAATGATAATGGGTTCTAGGCACACTTTTGAGTTGACTTTTAAGGCTTTATCCTTATTGGTTTTGTGTGTTCTATAGCTTGTTTTGTTCATATCTCTACGCACTACAAGGTGATGGTCATTTGGTCACCTATCCCCTAAAGATTCTAGGTCAAAATCGAGTTTTACTTCATTGGTCAAATGTTCAACAATATTAGTATATACACTGCAACTATCCAATTTTGGGTACTCGGTTCTCACAACTTGGATCACCATTTTACCATGCCTGACATGGTAATTTAATATGTCCTTCATCAATTTCAAAATCGAGCCCAAAATAGGTAGATAACCATGTTTTTAGCCTCAGATTTGGGTGTACAAGCACCCCAATTTCGTGAGTTTGGTTCTTCGTCTATTAGACACAAATTTACGCTATTGTTGTGGCGTTGTGATCATAGGAAATTCAAAATCTAATAGAGTTCAATGTCAAACATGGTATGGTATGCCATGAAACGTCCCTAAAAATGGGTGAACAACAAGATTTCTACCATGAACATTCAGTTTATGGTTTAGTCTCATCTCAACATATGTGCAAACAGGGGGTAAAAGGAGTTGCTAAATATTTATAAAACACTTTTTTTATTGGTTTTCCAAGTCTCTCCTAGGCTAGTAAGACCTTTCTCGTGTCCTTTAGTTTCCACCAAGATTTCATACTCTTAGAGGTTGGTAAGTCATTGAGCTAAATGTTGTGGGATGAACCATAGGCCAAGGAATGTTCTAACCAAGGAAATACAAGCTAGAGATTTTGGTTGGGTTGTTTTACCTCATGGGGAAGAGTACCACTTGCTACAATCGGTGCAACTATTCTCATTTTACCAATTTGGAAAGTGGAACAAGACCTAACTTCTTAATTGTCTTATTTTCTTTATGGGGCATGATCCAAGCTCAATCATTCATAGCTAACGAGAATAAAGTGTGTTCTTTTAAATGCCAAGTGCCCCCTTCAAAATCGTTCAAATTTTAACAAATGATCATTGTACTCTTTGTGTTCTTATTATAGTGGTAATCCATTTGATTATCACAATAATTAGTTTGGGTTCCTCTACTACCATTTCATTTTGGTTACCTAGGTAATCATCGAATTCTTATCCTTTTTTTTTATTCTCGTTGATGTCTTGAGTATTTCAACACGAAGCTCGTCATCTTCTTTTATTGTTTTGACCCAAGATAATTTTTTGAACGTTTTCGGTGTTCATGTCATCTTGGTTAACGTGATTGATTTTGGGCTATGATCAATCCTTGTTGATCGAAGTCAATTTGTATTAAAACAATGGTTATTTAAAACTAAAAACTTTGCGGGTATTACATTAGTTCTCCATTGCTTGATTTGTACAAATTCCTTAGGATATTGTTTCTCCATAATTAGGGTCTTAAGTTTCTTTTGTCTATAATTTGCATCACCTAGGATTACATGCAAGAGAAACCTATGAGATAGAAGCAATAACAAAATCATAAAGAACCCTGCTTACCTTATAACCCACCTTTGATGGGAAGTTCTTGCTATCATGAAGAATGATCATATCTACAAATGCCATGAATCATAAATAAATCAATCAAATAACCAATGCTGATTAGGTTGCCCATCAAAACCTCACCAAGAGAAACCTCTGAGATAGAAGCAATAACAAAATCATTAACTCTACTTACCTTCTCACCCACCTTTGATAGGAAGTTCTTTCTATCATGAAGAATGATCATATCTACAAATGCCATCAATCATAAATAAATCACCAACAATCAGCAAATGAGTGCTCACGAAAATTTGGGTAATATAAGTTGATATGAAACATCACCAAAAAGACCTAGAAAATTACACTAAAAAAAGCAAAAGGCTTAATAGATTCAACTTCCATCTAGCACATGGGTAAAAAAGGACAAGTACTGTACTCATCTTAATGAGCATTCTCTTGCCAAAAAGAAAAAAAAAATCTTAAGCTTGTTGAGGAGAGTCACATTCCAAAAGTTAAATTTGCTTGGTCTGTGGGTGCATGCTCTTCTGAACTAGACGAGCCATGGTGCTTACTGCCTATGCAACCACTCCTTGCAAGTTTTGCCACAAGAAAATAATTGGCCTTATAGAATACTGCCATGACTTTAAGTGGAGCCACAACCGTTTGTCTTGTCCAATAAGATGACTTAAGGGGATTGAAGAGGTTAATTTGACATCCTCCTGGTCCTCATATCGCCAATGAGATATCCCACCTACTCTATAGAAGGATCTTTATGAGATAGGGTTTTTTAAAATGACAAATCTAAGGATCCAGGGGTCTTTTTATATTCTAACACCACAACTGTACTCCCAATCCTCCAACATAACCCATATTGAAGAAGATTGATGCCCTCCAAACAGCTTATATCCAACCTCGAATTGGCCTTTTTCCTTTGCTTAGCGATCATGAAATTGCCCTCTTTAGCTTATTTAGCATGCAACACTCAAATTTAATGTATTAGTCTTAAATGAAAGCTCTTTGGCACTAAACCATTTGTGAGGGTAAGATTAATTTGGAGTTGGAGCATCCCGGAGGTGAGAATCATCTTCACGTGAAATTTTTACATTAGTAACACATCAACTGCAAAGTCTACGTTGGTTTTAACTTGCAATTCGGAGTTGATAATACAAAGATGACCATCCTTTTCAGGTAGACTTTTCATGCAAGAGGATACATATATACATTTCCTTTATGCAAACAGATTATTACATTTTTTTTGAAGTGGTCTATTTTGAATTAAACTCATCGAGAGCATTTTAGACTAGCAAATGGTCTACCGATCTTGGTAATTTAATAAAATAGACGAAAGGGCAATAAAAGATAACAACTATATGTAAATTAAAAATTTGCGAATGTTAATAAGAGAACTTCAACCTAATAAGATCGATAACCATAAAATCATATTTCTTACAAATAAATCCAATGGGTTAACTTATGTTAAAAACAGCTAATTAAGACTGATGTGATAGCTAATTTGTGAACGTCAAATCACAATATAAATCAAAACTACGAATAAAATAACGATTTCAAACTTTCAATTACGTGGAATAAAAAAAAATATATTCATGCTGTCTTGGAATTCGAACTTTGTGTCATTTAAGCTCTGAGGTCACGCATTTGGATATATGATTGGAACTTTGTGTCAACTGCTGTTTATTTATGTAGAATATGAAAATAGATTTGATGTGATTAATTTTTTTTTTTTTTAAAGATTCCTTTTGATATGTAATTTAAAAAAAAAGGAGTCAACTTAAAAAAAGTGAAAATTTTAAAATAATATTTTAGTAGTTTCTAAAAATGATTGTTTTTTTTTAATTTATAAATTTTAATAAATTGTTTCGGGGTTTTAACAAATTAAATATATTTTTCATACTTTCAAATTTTTAAATAAGGAAATTGTATTCAAATCTTTAAAT
>JAJIYU010006910.1:0-20051 GCA_030144865.1 Tinospora cordifolia | reverse complement strand
CATAAATTCAATCAATCATCTTCAAAACATCATCACACATGCAAGATTTATTCAAATTAAAATAAAGAAGTAAAGGTTATAAGTCACTTCCACCTTAAATGCGTCCCTTCTACGCACCTCTGAAATCCGGCAGAGTTCCGTAGCTTCAAGTCTTCCAAACACTCAAGAACTCTTAAGAACACTCAAGAACACTCAAGAGTAGTTCAAGATCACTCAAGAACTAAGGGGATTGCCAAGAAGAAGGCTAGAAAGATTCAAGAGGGACTAGTATGCTCTTGAATTGGGATGAATAAATTGTGAGCATGGGGGTCCTTTATATAGGCTTCAAACTAGTGTAAAATGGTAAGTTTTTTGGTGGAAACTTGAAAAAATTCAAATTTTTGTGCCCCCCAAGCATAGGAAAATAGTAGGTATTTTGTTTTGGAATTTTTTGGAGTTTAGAAATATTTTTTCAGATTTTTTTTGGATTTTTTTCGAATTTTTAATCAGATTTTACGTTATTTAAATTCGTAATTATCGGAGCATCGATCGTGAGCCGTCAGATCTTCCTCGGGATATCGTTCGTGATCAGATCGGGCGGATAAAATGGCAGCTGTTAGATTTTCCTCGAGACACGCATTAGGATTCAATCGGCACCATTAGATTTTCCTCGGATCAAGCAGCAGAATCGGATCTTTGATCTCGTCCGTCGGATTTCCTCGAGCGGAGTGTTCGTTCGCGATTGAGTTTTGGCAGGTGAAATCTCGGCCATTGATGATCCTCGATCACAACATCAGATCGCGATCGAGTTTTCATCTACACTGTTGATCATCCTCGAGTTATGTGTTTGGATCGATTTCGCGATTATCGGAAAGCGTCTGGGCCGTTGGATCTATTTGATCGATTGTGCGTCGTTAGATCGTCCTAGATTGACGCATCCGTTCGTGATCTTCCCGAGCGCCTCATTTTGGGTCGTTTGATGATCATCGAGTTACGCATCAAATCATATACATCTCGATTCCTGACCGTTTGATATTCCTCGAGTTACGCATGCAGATTTCTAGCCGTTCGATCTGGCTGATCTGGTGCATCCGGACGTTCGATAAGGTTTTGATCGTGGCCGTTGAATCCTGGATCGGATGGATTATATGTTTTCGGACGTTGGATCGTGTTTCTAATTATCAAATCACTTTCTAAGGTTTCTTTTATCCAAAAATTGCTAATTATCAACCCAATTTCACTTTCTAATTTGTGTAAACATTGATTCTTACTCAAATCATGCTATTTTAAGGATTTACTTATATTTTCTCCTTCTTAATTATTTAATATTGTATTTATTAGATATTTTCTCATTTCTTTAATATCTTTAATTAAATAATCCATATTAACTATTTTCATGTATTTTTATTTATTTTCTATTTCATTTTCAGATAATAATTTATAAATTACACACTATTATTTAGATAATGTTTGATTTATTTTTAACAAATATATTTTATTTAATTATATAATTTTCTTTTCTATGTACATATTCTTATGTAGTTTTCACATTTATTGTGCTAACACACACCTTTTTCATACCTATATTAACCTATATGTGTATTTATACTTTATTTTTATTTATTTCTTAAGCAACTCCTTAAATTTCATAATTAATTCCACTAAATTGCAATTTTTATTTAATTATCCTAATTTTTATTATATCTCCAATATAAATTATTTTTCATGTGCCAACCCACCATTTGCACCCAAAATTTTTTAAAATCTTTGGAATTGATTTATTCAACTTATTTTATTTATATTAAATTATTTGACAAAATTCTGGGGTATTACAAAAATTAAGCCCTAAAATTTGTTTTCCTTTCTCGTTATTTGCCCAAATCACAACATGTCGATCCCCTATTTTTTTTCCATTCTTCTTTTAGGTCCTTCTTCTCTCCCTCTCTGTTCGGATGTTCATCCAGATTTTTTTTTATTTTAGTTTGTAAGCTTCCATGTCTCTCTTGCTGCACAAACCAAAAATTTCAAGTTCGATCGCCCAAATTCCAGATTTTGTCATTTTTCTTCTTTTTTTTTTCTAAAGTTTGAAATTAAGCTTTTATTTATTGATTTATTTTTTTTGTCTAACCATTTTGATTTATTTAAGACCTTATTATAAGTTTATATATGTTAATAATATCGTTATCCTTACCTATCAATTTTTTTCTTCTTCCATTATATGTATAAATATTTTTTCAACCATCAATTTGTTCAAATTTCCCAATTACTACTTTCACCCATCACCCATCAATAAAATTTTTCAATACTACATTTCATCATATTTTTTTTCTAGCTAATTCAAGCTAATAACGAATATCAGTTTATTTTGTCTTGCTATATCCATATTTATATTTTTTTTGTGTTTTATTTATTTTGAATTCTAATTTTCCTACAAAAATAATATTTTATTTTACATTCACGCGCTACGCAACGCGTTCTAGAATTGCGAGGTGTTACATTGAGTACACTCCATCTTAGTTGTGTATCATTTGGAACCCATTGACCAATCCTCTCTGGAAGTGACATCTGCTTATGCCCTAAACATCATATAATCAACATCATGACGTTGTCCCTTCGTGATCTCACATAATAGTACCAATTAGGCTCTAATCTGTGCTCTAACTCTAATCTCAGTGAAAATCTCATGAATACTCATCATAGGTACATACTCCATTAATCTCCACTCCTGAGACTTGTCTAGCCATAGAGGTGGTCTCGACCTATTTCCTACTAAGTGTATCAGCCACAATATTAGCTTTCCCAAGATGGTATTCAATACTAAAATCATAATCCTTTAGTAATTCCATCCACCTCATTTGCCTTATGTTAAGATCTTTCTGAGAAAACTAGAAAAGGAGTTAAATTCATGACACATGAGAACTTTTTCCATGTCAATAAACACACATACAAAGGCAATGCCTCTATAAAAATCACAATTCAAGAAGCTTGGATAAAGATAAAAGAAATGGGAAAGAAAATCAAATGAAAAGAAAAATATTGAATAAAAAATCAAAGAAAATCAAAATAATAAGAAAAAAAAACTCATTCTTCCCTCCATCTAGGCCAAACCCAAAAAAGAAAAAAAAAAGTGAAAATGGGGTAGCAATTTTTTATGCTTTGAGCTTAGATTTGCTTTAGTTTAAGGGTGAATATGAGGTTGAGCTAGAATGCAAAGTTGAAGAGGAGATTGACTTGTGAAACATAATTTGATTCAAGTCCATTGGAGTAGCTTCGTTTCTCAATAAATACAAGGAAAAACCATGACACTTTTATGATGTATATATACGGTAAGTGAACATCCTCGACACCTATATTTATCTCTCTAGTGAATTCATGTGTTTGGTGATGAAATTGGTGAAAAATGATGTGTTTTTGCTTAAGAACGAGGGATGCCCAGCATGGGATACCATGTTGGTGATGTCTTGAACAAGTTCTTGGTGTTCAACTGTTGAGAAAAAAGAAGTGCCTTTGGGTGTGTTCTTGAAGGTGTAACACTCCTATCCCAATAACCTTCAATATGATTTTGATTGCTAAGAAAGTTTCAAGTTTGAAAGAATGGTACCCCATGGTATACAATGATTTTCCATGAGATTTTGAAATGGTCTCAAATCAAGAATTTTTATTTTCATGTTGGTTTTGAAGTATTTTTAGTTAGAAATCATGATTCGGACATTAGGAGTTTGTGTAGGGTGTTGTTGTGTGGATTGCATACTCATGGAGGTTCATGGAAATAAGGGTGATTATAATTGATTTAAAAGTGATTGCCCACTATTTTGAATGAATTTGGTTAGCATATGTTGAGTAATTAAGTTAAAGATGTTGGATTTATTGTTGCCATGTTAACTATGCTCAATTAATGGAAAGAATGAGGGCTTTTAAATTAAATGTCATGACACTGTTTTGGATTAATTGGAGCATTAAGTATGTAATTTGAATAATTCCTTGCTGTTATGTATGTGGGAACACCTAGTTTGATGAGTTTTAAGTGCTAAATTGCCCAATTTTCAGGAAAAATGTAAGTTTTGCAAAGTTCTTTTAGAAACGTGGAAATGAGAGTTAATTTTGGAATTTTTAAAAATAGTTAGACTTGTTTGATTTGGACGAAATTTAGTAGGTAGCTTGTTATGATAGTGTAGTGTATGCTCGAAAAAATCTCCATCCTAAAACATTCAAATTTAATAAGGTAAATGGAAGCATAAGACACAAGCTGTCTAGTTTTATGCAAATTCACGTAGAGTATGTTCGTATGAGTCAAAATCCTATCAAATGAAATTGGAATTGGCCAAAAGAAACTTCTTGGGTTCTTTGATGAGCCAAGTTCAAATGTTGGAAATTTCGATAGAAATCAACAAATTGAGAATTTACATGAAAATTACTAATAACGTTGCACATGTACGACTAGAAAATTTGACTAAGAGTTAGGATTAGGGGCTTAAATGGTATAAGTGCTAATTTGCACTCTTTGAACAAAATTGGACCAGTTTGACCTTGTTGACCATCACAATCAGCATGTGTCCTAGGTTGTCCACTTTGATTGAGTTGACCAAATGGTCAAAGTTGATTTAAGTGACCTCAAATTGACCTAACTGACCAAGTAGGGCAAAAGTTGACCAAATTTACTAGAGTTGATCATGTTAACCCAATTGGGTGTAGTTTGATTAAGTCAACCCTCTAGTTGACTAAAAACCATTAGAGTGAAAATGAAGCAAAATTGAGTAGAGACTAAAGGACACGTTAAATTATGAAAGAATAGGCACAAGATGGGGACGACCAGTGATGAAGAGCATGTCACAAGTTGAGCATCTTGGTGAGTAATGTTTTTGATTTATAGTTTAAAGCTTGTTATTTTGTACATGATTAAATTTTATGACATATTGAATGAATACATGGATTTATACCAATAAAAAATGGTTTATAAACAAAAAATAAAATGTGCAAAAACTCTCAAGGTTTATGCTCAACATAGGGTACTATCTGGCATAGAAGACCTTGCTACTGTGCAAAGTTGATCCATTGAGAGGGTTGCTACCATTTCACTGCGATACAATCAAGCTGGCCTAGCGACTGGCTTGTGTATGTACAGAGTCACCATAGACTGACCTAAAGCATCAGAGCCACCGCGATGTGGTATGTGCAGACCCAATCCCATGATTGTGAGATGAGATCCAATGATCTAGGTCGATCTACTATGGAACATTTGATTCATGGACTGTGTGTGAGAATACACCTTATCTTCTGGATGGCGAACTCAAGAAGTTGTTTTCATTGCCTGGAGGGCTACACAGAACCTCAACACGTTGTTTTCACAAAGAATTGTTTTATAAAAAAGGTGCACGCTTACATTATGATTTACAAAAATCATTAGCTGTTACATTCGCTTGTATATTATTATTGTTCATGTATATGGCATATACCATTCCATCACTATTTTTATGGAATGCTTGCTTTTAAATAGTAAATTAAACTAGAATACACATTGAGCTATCGTAGACAATTAGGGTCACCACTGTAATATTTTAGGTCCATCTATTGCAGATGAGGGCAAGGGGATGATTATCACATAACTATGAGTCTAATTATACATGGTATATTCCCTTTTTCGTATTTATAGTTATGAGAGTAGATATATGTATAGGGTGAGGTGATTTTGCATAACTACTTCTGCTACTACATATTAAGGATGATTGTGAATACCCTTTATGTAATGACTTAATTTCTGCTATACTTGTTTTTAGTTACTTCCACATCTTTATTAGAATATGATTCCTCTAATTGTAATGTAAATAGTGTTGGAAAGAGGCTAATAGTGTTGGAAAGAGCTCCACTTGCGAGTGGGTTTGTTAGGGTACTATATTAGTTGGTTCGCTCTTCATCTTAGGGAAGGGGTCCAAACATAATGCGTGTTGTGTCTATATAGTATTTGGAGCATTTGTACGATGTATGGTACATGTTAACAACACTGTATCAATTCTATGTAGAAAAATAAGACGGTAGAGTTGATAGAAGTTTGTTACACAACCGTTTCCACACCTACTAAAAAAGGGATTGATTTCACATAGGATCAAACATGTGCCAATGAAGTCCAGTGCATCCAGCAATACTTATCACAACCAATTTGTTGTGTTGAGAATTACATATATAAATGTATGTCTAGATGTGTGAGGATTATGCTTCAGGGAAATTAGAAAAGGTTTTTCTATTTGGTTTCTTCATCATCTTGTTTCTCTGTTACTTTGTATGAATATAATCTCATAACCACCTTTTGCTTAATTTACTTTATTCTAGAAAGAGGTGAATTACATTATTTACACAAATAAATTGCTAAGATGCAACAAGAATAATAAACATCTGTCTATACGCCAAGTAATAACTAATATTGTTGTGATATATAATTTGATGAAAACCTAAAATGTAGAATCATTCCCATATATATATATATTGCCGTTTTGTCATTTTCTGAGTCCGGAGGTAAGTGATCTACTACTAGATTTGCGAAACTTGTGATAGTATACATAATTTGAACAAAACAATAAGCAGTGGCCAGTTTCTCGGGATCCCACCAACTTTGTTCCTCTGACACGGAGGGTTTAATTTCTACGCACTAATAATATATATTATGAGTATCCTTGGGATATGTAATATATTAAGTATGACGGTGCACATCCAACTCCATTAGAGATTTATCTAAAGTGCTGCTAAACCTTTTGAGACCTGACGCCAGACCTCTAATTAATTTGGTTAACTACCGCTAAAGATCTACAGTATCAAATTGATTGAATGTGTCGTTTAATTATATAAAATAAATAGCGCCCTTGTTTCACATAAAATATAAACAAATGATTGATATAAAACTAATTATATAAAATAAATAGCACCCTTGTTTCACATAAAAATATAAACAAATGATTGATTTAAAACTAATCTGGTTGCTTCTAATGCCACCATCCCTTGCTTTTTTTTACTTGAAAAAGCTGCACGTACAATACTTAATATATAGTTGTCTCTACCTGGACAAAAGGAAATCTCAACAAAAGCACTAGTAAGTGTCGCAAGACCTTGGAGAAGCCAACAGTACCACCTGTTTGGCTGTTTACCACTTCGAGTGTTACCCATGTTCTGTGACGCGTACACGGCCAGATCACAAAATCAAATATTTTATACCAAGGACTACTTCATGCCTTCTAAAACTATAATAGCAAGTATTAAAGGATAGATTAATTTATGGAAATTATAACAAGGCAATTCCTAGTGGCACTTCCATTCTCCGGGAATAAAAATTTCTATGCATCCAGTTACATTTGATATTCCACTGACAGTATCAGCTATTTCATGCGCTTCTTTTTGTTGTTGTAAAGAAAATTTAATCGCAGCCAAAGCACGGACAAATTAATCCATTCTTTCATATAAAAATATGCAAGTAGCTGATCTTGGAATATATACCAAGCTTAGGTGCGAAACTATACTTGTGATTGCAAAGCGTACTACTACGGTTGGATTAAATATCTTTGGTGTCAGTAAAGAATTAATATTTTCAATTTCACATTATATTAAATAATAAATGCATTTAGTCATATATGGTCATTTGGGAATAACAATTCCCCATACCTCAATCTCCTTAATTCTTCATCATCAACGTCATCAACATAGAACCCAACTTCAAGAAAATCCATATTTGGAGGAAGAAGCCTCTGCTATGCCCACCAAATTGAACAGGAAGAATTATATCTTGTGAAAACCTTCAGTTCTTCCCCTCCTCTTAGGCACAAACCCGGCGGTTTCGTTTTCAGAACAAAATTGTGTCCTCAATGTTGATTGCACATTAGATTAATCTTGATTTTTGACGATAAGATTGTTATATATTTTCTGTTTAAACATAAGTTATAAACGGTAAATTAAAAAAATTGGAAGGTATGAAAATAACTGAATTATTATTTATAAATAAATTGTAAAAACAGATCTCAATCTATCAAGTGAATTTTTTAAAAGATATTTTTTTGTACATCTAGTTTTGCTCTCATAAAGCCTTGCACATGTGAAAGTGTAAAAGTTGAAAATCTATTGGTTTTCTTTTTAAAACTGGCATCTAAATAACAGGATTTATGTGCATTTATTCATATTAATGTGATTCATGTTAATCTTGGGTGATTATATTTTGTTAATTGGTATCAGAGCATTCATGAATACATTGTAATTGAATCTGTAATTAAATTTGGGTGTTCTTCATTAATCGCACCTTTTAACAAAAATTTGTTAAAATTAGTCATATAGTTAAGAATTGCAATTAAAAACTCTGCAATTGGTTTTTTCACTGAAACCGCTCTCACGCAATTGTTGTATATTTTCTGAAAGTAAAAGTCTTTTTTCATTTTTTATTTTTGGACTTTGTGAATTTACAATCTGCGATAATAATAATAATGTATCGCAGATTATCTGAAGATTGCAATTGCTGTGTGTTTTCATTTGAATTTGGTTTTTATAATATATAAACATATACCGATTGCGAATATGGGTGAAAATTGATGCATTTCAGTTATATACATATAATTGAAGATTTGCGTTTGAATTTGGGTTTCACTTCAATTCGATTTTTACAATATATAAAAATATTTTACTGATTGCACAATGGGTTTTTGCGATTTTGGGTTTCTTCAGTTGGTTGTTTTGAAGGTAAAGAAACGTCACGGATAAACCTGATAATTTGTCGGTTTATAAATTATGTGATGAAAGTAGCCTTTTTGTTCGTATGTAATATGATTGCTTTAATATATATATATATATATATATATATATATATATAAATATACAAATCCGATAATTTGCCCATTTGGTGTTTATATACTAATTCATTCGGTTATATAGCATGGTTGCATGATTAAAATTATTTATATATTTGAGACATTTTTATTTATTTATATTATTATTATTATTATTATTATTATTATTATATGGGTTAATAAATTCTGTGGGTTAGTTATTAGATAATGATGCTCGTTCTCTTGGTTTTATTATTAGTGGGTTGGTTTCATTCAAATTTTTGAACACCATTTTCTACATTTTAGCACTGCATGTATAATGTGATAATGATGAATACATTATATTTACCCATTTATTGAGATTATATCTTTGTTACCTTGAATTGAATAAATGGGCAAAATTCTATCTTGACTCTTATGTATAAGCATTATATATTTCATATGATCATTATTATATTGTTGTTACTTAAGGTTTCACGTCCATTATATGATCATGCCTAATTAATTTATGAGCATATCATTCACATTTATGCCTCATATTTTATGTATGTTGTTTTATGATCCATTTGGAAAAAACTAAATCATCATAATCTAAGGCACCAATATTATTAAAATTCTATTGATTAATGTTTGCCAAAGTAACTTAGTCAATAACATTTTAGTAATGATTGAGTTGTAAAAATGTTTTTTTTTTTGTGAAAAAGGATTATGTTGATGTTTAGAGTGATAAGCAATGATCAAGCCCAAGAGTAGATCATTGCTATTATTTAACCAAAGAGATTGAGATAATTAATATATTAGACATAATTTTTATTTTCTCTCTCAAAAGAGTAAAATTTTAATTATAACTTATATGATTAATTAGCCTCAATTAGTGAATAATTCTTTCACTAGTGGAAGATTTATATTAAATAATTTTGACCCAAATGTAATGTTGATCTCATCTAGAATTAATTCTGAAAATTTTAATTGATCTCCCTCATCAGTTAGATTATTTATTATGTGGCCTTGTTATTATGGCTGGAGGAGCGATGTCATATAACAATGTGAAACAAAATTTGACAGCTTCATCCACCATTAAGACAAAGTTTGTAGCTTGTTATGAGGCCACTTCACAAGCACTTTAATTATAGAATTTCATCTTAGCGGTAGGGGCTTAATATAATTTCTCAACCCTAGAAGATTTTTTGTGACAACTTGTAACACCCTAATCCCCGAAACTTTCAATTTAAACTTTACCACAAGGCGGGTCAGCCCAGTGTTACATTTACAAGTACATAACTTGCATCTTACTTCCTTTATTCTAACACTTATTGAAATACTCATAAATACACTTATATTGAGTTTAATATTCAACAAGATAATACATGTGAATAAAGAAAAACTTCAAACTCTTTATTTTTTCAAAAAAAGAAATACATTATTGAATTCATATAATCAAAAGAAAGAGTACATAACTCTAAAATTCAAAAGTAAAATTCAGCAAAAGTCTTTAATTCAAAATTTGGGGCATTATGCCCTTACAATATAAACTTTCTAAAAGTAGACTTTCAAAAATTCATAGTCTTCATGTAATTCAATTTCCTGAAAAATAGAAGGAAGGGGTGAGCATATAGCCCAGTGGTTATTCATTAAACAATTAAGTTACTATTTCAAATCAATAGTACATCCAAATTCAAACATTTTCATGCATTAAGTGATTAAAGCAACTTCTTGGTTGTAGTTGTTGTCAAGACTGAAATGGATTCTATTCCTTTGATGTTTTTAATTTAGATATCCCTCTTTAGGGTGGAAAGACATTTCTTTGTCACTTTCCATTATATGTCACATACCAAGTATCCCTTAGTTGCGCCCTGCAGCTACACACTCCAAGCATGTGCTAAGAACACTCATAGCACCCACACAGGTCAGTATGACAACACGTGGTTATTATCTTCAATTTCTTATATTTAAGAATCACATAATGATAAAAGAAATTTAAAATGTAAATATCAGAATTTTAAATAATCAAGAAAGCATTAAAACATTACATAACATACTTGAAACATTGAATTAAATCCTAAACATGGATTCTAAGCGTGGCATACTCGTGAGTGATTAAAACATAAACAAATTCTAAACTAAGATTAAAATACGATCAAACATGCCGAAACTAAAATAGAACATGCTGAAAACTAGAATTCAAACAAGTATAAACATGCTAGAAATTTGAAAGAGCAAAGTAGGAGTTCAAGAAATTTCCTCCACCTTAATTTGAGTTTCTTTGTAGAATCCGAAAAAGGTTTCCCTCATCTACCACTTTCAAAAGTTCAAGAACTTCTAATCACCAACAAAATACTTCAACGGCTCTCTAAATTACTGAAATAAGAACTTCCCATATAAGAAAGAAAAGAGAGTGAGAAGGGGTGCCAAGAAGAGGGCAAGAACAAGCAAAGAGGAAAGTGTCAACTTTTTGCTTTGGGATGAGATGAATGTGAGCAAGAGGGGGTATTTATAGGTGTTCATGAACACAAGGGGGCATCTAGGGCAGCTCACCACATTTGAGTATGTTTCCAAACTTATAAGGGGATGGTTTGCATAAAGAGGGCAAGTGTGTTCACGGTTGGGAAGTGGGGTCATTATGGATTTCTAATTCAAAAGATATGAGTACAATATTGTTTCCTAACTATGTGTGAACACATAAGAGGTTTAAATCATATTCTAATTCAAATGGGACGTCCCATATGTGCTCATGACAACTTTTCCTTTTTGGTTTCCTTGCTTGCTCATCACACAAACACACAAAGAATACTTTCCCATTCTCTTATTTCTTAGACATCAAGCATGGGTGTACAATATCAGATTTGAGAAGACACCATATAATACTCAAAGATGCTCATCTTGGATCCAAGAAACTATCTAAATAGGGTTGTTCACATGTGTGCATACACACATGTACATAGTTGGGCCGATTTTGTCTTAAGTGAGTGTGGGTGTACACAATCAAGTGGGGTGTATATGGAATCACTTCTCATGGCTTCTAGACCATATAAAATGTCTACTAATGTGGGTGTATTGAATCATTTGCATGGAACATTGGATCATTTTACAAGGATCCAAATATTGGACACGTCCTATGGAGCTTTGGGTAGGTTAGGGTGCACATGATCATGGTGTTCCACTCATGAGCTTGCATATGTTAGGAGTGGCCATGACTTTATGGGTTCACAAAAATCAAATAAAAATTAATATCTCCTTATTTACATGAAATTATAATTTATATCCTATAGTTTTGGAATCACATGAACCTAATGCACATTTTAAGGTATGGTTTGACCTTAGGTGATTTTCCTTAAAAAACTTTCCTCATTTAAGAACCACTGAGATCACTAGGCAAATAAAAATCTAAATCTTGGTCAATTGTTCTGATTTTTGTATACGTCATTCATTTTCTTACTTCATGTCATTCTGTTTTGTTTCGAGTCATTTCGATCCCCCGAAGTATCCTAAATGACAATTCTTTCTAATTTGGACACCCTCCCCCCGAAGGGCATTTGGCAAATGAAAACCTTAATCTCGACCAATTGTTCTAATTTTTGGATATGTTGTGTGTCACCTTACTTCATTTTAAGTTGTTTTGAGTTCCTAAAAGGCACTAAATGAGAGTTTTGTAACCTGTCAAATTCAACCCTTAAATGAGCCCGATTTTATTTTATGCCCAAATTTCACTAAATAGATGATAAATTTCATTTGATTGAGTACAACGAATTTAGGATATTACAACCTACCCTCCTTAGAAAAAAGTCATCATCGACATTTGTATATAAGTAAGGATTTCTAGTGAATAGTTGTGGATACTTGGTCTTCATCTTGTTTTCGAGTTCCTAGGCAACTTCTTCCACCTGGTGATGTTTCCACAATACCTTCACTAGCAAGATATCCTTCATTCGTAGACTCTGTACTTTATGGTCAATGATTTTGACTGGTGTTTCTTCACAAGTAGCATCATCTTGAATTTTTTACTTCCTCCCAGTGGATGATGTGAGAGGGGTCAAGTTTGTACTTTCTCAACATGGATACATGGAATAGGTTAGCTGAAGTCATTTGGTTTAATAGGTCCAAATAATAAGCACATTCTCCAACTCTTCTAAGTATTTCAAAGGGTTCAACAAACCTCGAAGATAACTTCTCTTTGAATCTAAACTTCTTGAGGCCTTTATGAGGACTGATTCTCAAAAATACCTTATTCCCAACTTAGAACTCTAGTAGTTTTTTCCTCTTGTCAGCATAGCTCTTCTGACAACTCTGTGTTGTAGTCAGCCTCCTCTATATTAACTTGACTTACTTATTCATTTCTTCCACCAAATCTGGCCCAATTAATATATTGTCCTCGAGTTCAGCTCAACAGGTAGGTGATCTGTAGGGTCTTCCATAAAGAGCCTCGAATGGAGCTATCTTGATACTTGCCTGATAACTATTGTTATAGGCAAACTTGGCCAAGTGTAAGTATTTTCTCTAATTCCCCTTGAACTCTAAAACACAAGACCTCAACATATCCTCTAAGATCTGGATAACTCTCTTAGACTGACCATCTGTCTGAGGGTGAAATGTTGTACTCCTGGTAAGCGTAATACTTATCTCCTTATGTAGACGTTGCCAGAACTGTGAAGTGAAGCGAGAATCTCTGTCAGACACAAGAGTCTTGGGCACACCATGAAGTCTGATGATTTCTTTCAAATAAATTTTTCCCAACTTACTGACTTGGTCTATAGATCTAATCGGCAAGAAGTGAGCCAATTTGGTCAGACGATCCACAATCACCTAAATAATATCTTCTCCTTTCTGATTCCTGGGCAAACCATTGACAAAATCCATGGTAATGTTATCCCACTTCCATTCAGGGATAGGGAGTGGTTGTAACATTTTGGAAGGCTTTTGATGTTTTGCTTTCACTTGTTGACAAGTTAAGCACTTGGCAAAATGCTTAGCCACGTCCCTCTTCATTCCTCTCCACCATTAAGTCATTCTGAGGTTCTTGTACATCTTATCTCCACTTGGATGTATTGTATACTTGGTCTAGTGAGCCTCATCTAGTATGGTTTGCTTACTTTATCCATTCTAAGGTACACAAATCCTTTTTTTAAATCTCATGATATTCTCAGTATCTAACCTAAAGTCAGAATGCTTACCCAGTACAATTCCTTCTATCAGTCCCACAAGCCACTTGTCTGGCCTTTGTTCCTTCCTAATTTGATGTGGTAGATCCAGTTGGCAAGACATGCTGTAAAGGTAGGCTTGCTTGTCATTCAAGGTTTTTAACATCTCAAAAATTCATATGAAATTTGAAAATTTATTTAGAGAATTATACGGAATTGACGGATGAAAAATATGGTAAGTCCTAGTTTAGCCAAATAAGGAATAAAATCAATTTAACGAATTTTTGCGAGAAAATATATATGAATATAATGTATAACATGAGATATCATAGCCAAAAAAATACAAGGATATGTGCAATTTTTTATGAAAATAAGATTAAAAAGTCAATTTGGATTAAGATTTTGCAAAAATTCAAAAATAGAACATGAAATTCGGCTGAAAATCATATAAATATAACTCAAAACGTATCCAACGACTGCAAACCGTCGATCTGAATCCGATCTCGTGATCTGACGGCTGCAAGATGATCCGCACCAACGCCTGAGCGCACAGGATAATGAAGATCGAACGGATGGAGATGATCAAGGACGATCAGACGGCCGCGATCAAAGTCGCGAAATCCCAATCATGAAGTCGCACGGTGCAACTTCGCGCGCGCCAATCTCGACCTTCCGATTTGATCCATGTGCGTGTCTCAAGGACGATCCGATGCGCTAGAAAGAAATTGCAAAAAAAATTGACAAAAATACTTATTTCCTCTTATAATTAGGAAAAACGAAATTCTAGAGAATTTAGATGTTTTACTCGAAGAAAAACTCAAAATTTTCTATTTTTTCCCCTTTGAAAATCTATATGAACTCTCGTAGGCTCTCACTTCCCTCATTCCCAAAATAAGATTAAAATTTTTTCTTATTTTCTCTAAGCCCTCTTCTTGGCACCTTTCCTCACCTTTCTTTCCTCTCTCTTGTGTGTGAGAAGTTTCTCTTGGGTTGAAAAATTAATTTGGGCGATCTTCGTTGGCATTAGTACATGGGGGAATTGTTGCAAAAATTTTTGAAGAAAGCGTCACAAGGTAGAATTGATTTCTGGAACACCCTTCTGTTCTTATTTAAATTTATGACATACTCATTATTTGTATGTTTTTCACTGAAAAAAAAAAAATTTTCAATTTCATTTTCAGAATTTTAAAAGTTTATTTCAGTTTTTCAGTTTTGATTCATGTTTAAACAATTATATTATCCACGCCATGTTAGTATCATGCTTGGGCATTTAAATGAAAGTATGATGCATGTTTTATGAGTGTTTCATGAATTGATTGTGTATATTCTGAATTTAAGTTTGATTTTATATTATGAAATTTATTTTATGAGATCATGATATGAGAGTTAGCTGAGACGATGGTGATAATAACCACGTACCATAATAGTGGTCAAGGCGATGCTATGGATATTCTTTTCATATGACTTAGATCATATGGTTTTCAGACCTAAGTACTTGAGGTGCGTGTACCACAGTACCTTGTGGGTCACCATGTGTAATAGCTTGATGCCGACACGTGCCACGAACGGGTTGATGCCGAGTGGGCCCTGTTTACTTAGTTAAGAGCATCAAGGGATTAAAGGCCCTTTTGGTCTGAGACTCTACTTGAACAAATTGTTGTTTGAAATGCCTAATGATTGCAAGTGTTTGAATTATGATTGCGTTATGAGTTTGAATATGAAATATGGTTGTTTGAAAAGGATCCATGGGCTATTTGCTCACTCTTTCCTTTCTTTTTTTTAGGAACGTGAAACCTATGAATAGTTAAACATGGATAGTTTTTAGAAAGTTTCTACATTACTATTTTTAGAATTTTTAAGGGCATGTTGCCCAAAGTTTAAAACTTTTCTACTGAAAAGTATTTTGAAGCTTTTCGCTGTAATAATTAGTTTTTTGAAATGTTTTGTGCTTTCAATTTTTTCTATTATGAATAGAATAGTTTGAATTTCTTTATCTCTTTTAATTTTCCTTGATTTTTAGTAAAGTAAAAATTTTGTATCATTGAATTTTTATACAAAGGCATGAGATATTGAAAAAGAGAAGAACAAGTGTGTGTCACTTGTAAAGTAACACTGGCCCGACCTATTAGTTGGTTAAGACCACTGTCAAGAGAATGGTGGTTATGTCAAATGCTTAAAAATACAGGGGTTGGGGTGTTACAAGCATGGTATCAGAGCCTAGGCATTAGTTGCTAGGCAAAGAACAGAAAGTTTCCTCTGATACCAAGTGTGGTATTAGAGCTCAGTTATTAGAAACACTGGACTAGAATGAGAAACTTGAACTTAGGGTTTCACCTTGAATTGAATTGAATTTAGAATGTTCTACCTTCTATTTTTGAAATTGAAGAACGTTTTAGAAAGTGTTTTCAAAAAAGGAAATATATGTTTTGAAATATTTTGTTTGGATACAAAGGCTACAAGTTGAGCTGATAGTGGGTAAGCCTTGTTCTAAGTAAAGTTAAACATTGAAAAGGAGGTGGGTTATCCCGCCCTAGAAAGTGCAGTTGCTAAGCAAACTTCGGTCTCGCTGCTCAATTTGAATGTTGTCCCACCAGTTCACATAATGGTCTGAGTAGAAGAATACCCTTACTTTCTATTAAAAAAAAGAAGGTTGAAAATTAGGGCAAGGAATTGTTTAGAAGTCGAAAAGATGTCAAAGGTGGTATCTTGACTAGACAGAGTTTGTACGTCAACTGGAACCAAACCCTCGATCCAGAGAAAAGACCTTACGTAGAAATGGGTGTAGCCATGGGTGGCACAGTAGATCAAAAGCATAAAACTCTAGGACATAGGCTAGAGACTGAAACTTGTGTGAAAATAGAAAATTGTTTAATCAAGACACGAGACCGGGACGCTTCTATAATTTTTGGTTTCTATGTAGTATGGGATGCATAGAAATTCGGGGTTATGGAGGAAGCCTGGACTCGAAGAATGATGGACCATGTGTGGTGAATGATCGGTAACTCTGGCAGAACGGGTTTCTCTATGTTCGTTGGTATGAGACAGTTGAGTATAGTGGGCTCGGGAACCTTAGTTATCGAGCAATTCGCGAAATTGTTTGGGTGCTGCTCTGTTCTAAGTAAAAGCCTAAGTGGAACGGGTAGAGTGGTATGAGACACTTGAACCTAAAAGCCTAGGTGGAAGCTTGGAACCTTGCTGTGCTAGCTTGATTGTATGATTGTATGATTTGCATGTTGTAATATTTATTTGCATTAAAACCAAATCCTGTACCTAATACGCATGAAAAGAACCTAGAAGAAAGACTTTAGGCTACTAAACAAATCGAGATACTAGAAACATGAATCTAAAGCCATGACAGTATGAATATTTGACACATACTGACACTTTGCTCAATTTACAAGTAAATGGCTGGAGTTAGGAGGTACGTAACTCGATCCACTACCTTTGAGGAGATTGAACAATGAGAGCAAGAATTGCCTGCTGGGATAGAGGCACGGATGGAGGCACAGATGGACGCTATAATGAATGAAATGTCACAGAGGGTACTAGATCAATTGAGAAAGACAATTCCACAGATAATCCCTCAGGTAGCTCCTCAGCCTCAAACACCTGAACCTATTCTAGTCCAAGTCCCAGCACCAGTATCCTAGGAACGTCAAAGGAATCCAGAGGACCTGGAAGATGAAAAACAGAAGAAGATGCTGCTGGATTAGCAAAAGCTTCACCCTCCCTCATTCAATGGAACTACTAACTACATCTCTGCTGATCATTGGTACCAGGAGATGGAAGAGTTACTAAATGTGCTGAAGGTGACGGGTTCAAGATGAGTAGCACTAGCCACACACCATTTCAAAGGACCAACCCATGGATGGTGGAGGACAATGCAAATGGATCCCAACACTAACGTTGAGACCATGACCTGGGGAGAGTTCAGAGAAAAATTTTACGACAAGTTCTTCTCAGAGGCAACTCTCAGAAAACTGCAAGAAAACTTCGTGAGACTCAACTAGAGGGATCTCATAGTAACTGAATACGAGAGGAAGTTTACTGAACTAGCCAATTCTTTTAAAGAACTCATTTGGGAAGAGAGGATGAAAGCCAACATATTTGCACAGGGTCTCAAGATCAAGATTTGAAAAGTTATCATGACATTAGGCCTTTGAACCTACAAAGAAGTTGTAGAACAGGCTTTAATCCTAGAACAAGAGCTCAACCTGGAACAAAGGTTAAGAGGAAAGAATAAGCGAAACAGAAATGGAAAGGACCAACAAGGGATACAGAAGAAAAACAAAAGTGGTAAGGCTCCACAAAAATAAGGGTAGAACAAAGATGAGTCAAGGGAAGAAGCTAAGAGCCTGGGATTGCATTTTGTATGCAAGCAGAAGGGTCATTGGCCAAAAATTGCCCAACTGCACCAGCTCAAGCTTCCTAGCAGCAACAACAAAATACTCAGGGGGGGAAGTTAGGATGGGTGTCCTCAAGCCAGACAGAATCAGAATGCCAATCAAGGGCAAAACCAGGGCCGTGGTCAAAACCGGGCCAGAATGTTTGCGGTTGAGACCCAAGAAGACTAGGCCCTTGCAGTAGAAGGTACGTTCTTATTGTTTAATGTTGCTGTGAGACTGTTGTTTGACTTGGGTGCATCAAAGTCTTTTATCTCTGAAAAACTAGCTGATAGGTTTGTAATACCCAAGAATTTTGTCAAATAATTTAAAATAAATAAAATAAGTCAAATGAATTAATTTCAAAGATTTTAAGAAATTTTGGGGGCAAATGGCGGGTTGGCACATGAAAAATAATTTACATTAGAGATATAACAAAAAATTAGGATAATTGAATGAAAATTACAATTTAGTGGAATTAATTATGAAATTTAAGGAATTACTTAAGAAATAAATAAAAATAAAGTATAAATACACATATAGGTTAATATGGATATGAAAAATGAGTGTGTTAGCACAATAAATGTGAATACTACATATTATAAGAATATGTACATAGAAAAATTCATATAATTAAATAAAATGTATTTATTAAAAATAAATCAAATATTATAATGGTGTATAATTATATAATTTATTATCTGAAAATGAAATAGAAAATAAATAAAAATACATGGAAATAGAAAATACAAATTATTTAATTATTAGCATTAAAAATACAAAAGAAATGGAAAAATGTCTAATAAATACAATATTAAATAAATTAGAAAGGGGAAATAATAGTAAACCCTTAAAATAGCATGATTTGAGCAAGAATCAATGTTTACACAACTTAGAAAGTGAAATAGGGTTGATAATTAGCAATTTTCGGATAAAAGAAACCTTAGAAACTGATTTTTGTAATTAGAAACACTATCCAACGGCCAGAAATCCATCATCCGTAAGATATGAGATCTCACGGTCACGATCGATGTCTAAACGGCACCCAGGAGCACCAAATAACTGAGATCCAACGGCCAAGATCTGTAATCTCATTTTGATGATCATCTCACACAGAACTCGAGGACAATCGAAGGGCTCGGATTGGATTCGTTATCAATCGATCGCGAATGACACTGTGCTCGAAGATGATCGACGGTCCAAGATGAATTCGGTAATCTCGATCGCGATTCAACACTGCGCTCGAGGATGATCAACGACCCAGAAAGTCGCGTTCCGTCGATCGCAAATTGAGTGGTGAACTCGAGGAAAATCTACGGCTCACGATCAACCCGCCTGATCTCAATCGCGAAACGCGTGCTCCGCTCGAGGAAATTCGACGGACGAGATCGAAGATCCGATTTTGTTGATTGATCCGAGGAAAATCTAACGGTACCGATCGAATCACAAAGCGTGTCTCGAGGCAAATCGAACGACTACCATTCCATCCGCCCGATCTGATCGCGAAACGTATTCAGAGGACAATCGGACGGCTCGTGATCGGGGCTCCAAAAATAAAATCGAATAATAACAGAAAATTCGATTAAAAATCCAAAAAAAATTCAAAAAAAAAAATTCGAAAAAAATGTTTCTAAACTCTAAAAAATTCTAAAAAAATACCTACTATTTTCCTATGCTTGGGGGGCACGAAAATTTAAATTTTTGCAAGTTTCCCACCAAAAAACTTACCATTTTACACACTTTTGAAGCCTATATAAACCCCC
>JAJIYU010006909.1:0-20024 GCA_030144865.1 Tinospora cordifolia | reverse complement strand
AAAAAGTTTTTAATTTCTATGTAAGGGCATGTTGCCCAAGTTTTGAATCTTCCGCTGTAATAGTTTTTCTTCAAGATCAAATTATGTACTCAATTTTATTTAATTAATTGATTTTATGAATTTCAGTTATTTCCTATACTATTGCCTTATTAAATTCTTAAATTAAGTTATGTTTTGTTAAATACAATCAAGGCATGAAATAATTGAAATAGAAAGAAAGTCAAGTGTGTGTCACTTGTAAAGTAACACCAGCCCAGCCCCCCGTTTGGTTTAACCCACCATCAGGAGAATGGTGGTCGAGTCCAATGCTTAAAGATACGAGGGTTGGGGTGTTACAACATCCCATACTACGTAGAAACCGAACGATACAAAAGCTTCCCGGTCTCGTGTCTTGATCAAACAATTTTCTGTTTTCACACAAGTTTTCGTCTCTAGCCTATGCCCTAGAGATTTATGCTTTTGATCCATTGTGCCACCCCGTTTCTACCTAGGGTCTTTTTCTGGACCTAAGGTTCAATCTGGTTGACTCACAACCTCTGTCTACTCAAGATGCCGCATTTGGCATCTTTTTCGACTTCTATTTACTTTCTTGTCCTAATTTTCTACCTTGTAGTTTTCTTTTATAGAAAATAAGGGTGTTCTTTAACTCAAACCACTCGTATAAGCTGGTGGGAGAATCTCCAGATCGGGCGGCGAGACCGAAGTCTACTTAGCAACCGCACTTTCTAAGGCGGGATAACCCACCTCCCTTTCAATGTTTAGCTTTACTCAGGACAAGGCTTACCCACTATCAGCTCATCTTGTAGTCTTTGTATCCAAACAAAACATTTGAAAACAAATCTTTCCTTTTTGAAAACACTTTCTAAAACATTTTTCAGTTTTCAAAAATAGAAGGTAGGGCACTAAAATTTCAATCTAATTCAATGTGATACCCTAATTTGAGTTTCTAATTCTTTGTCAAGCAACTAATGTTTGACTTTCTATTTTCTAGCCTAATCAACACATGTTTAAGCTTAACTTTCTAGTTCTAGCCCAAGCCATCTAAAGCCTAGGCTTTGATACCACCTTTGTAACACCCCAACCCCCACATTCTTTGAGTTTTGGACATAACCACCATTATTTGACAGTGGACTTAACCATTTGGCGAGTTGGGTCATGTTACTTTACAAGTGACACACACTTGACTTTCTATTTTTCAATACCTCATGCCTTAGAATAGATTCAAGAATACAAATATCATTTAAGAAAATAAAGGCAATTAGAGATAAAGAAAAATTCAACTTCTTTATTCATAAAAAAGAAAGTACAACACTTTATAATGTAAACTATTACATTGTTGATCAAATAAACTCATAACCTCTAAAATAAAATAAAATTCCAACGGAAGACATATTCAAAATTGGGCAACATGCCCTTACATTAAAAAAAAACTTTTTTAAAAAATAGAAACTTGCTAAACTAAAAACTATTCAAATTTCCATAGTCTTCATAGTTTAATTTCCTGAAAAAAAAAATAAGAGGAAGGGATGAGCACAAAGCTCAGTGGATCCTTTTCAAACAACCATTTTTCAAATTCAAAACAATAACACATTCATATTTCATACACTTGCATACATTAGGCATTTCAAGCATCCATTTGTTTAAAGTTGAGATTTTAAACCAAAAGGGTTTTGAAGCCCTTGATGTTCTTAACAAAGTACCTCCTTAGATTGAAATAGAGCCTTTCTTAGCCAATTTCATTAGACTTTTGGACTTCAAGGGACATTACCCACCAACCAAGTACTTTGGTCTTAAAACCATTTGAACTAATCATATGAAAAGAACATCCATAGCAACCCACATGTGTGTTATGCTGATACGTGGTTATTATCACCATCATCTTTGTTAAATCATATATTCTTGAATCATAAGATAAATTTTAGAACATGAAACTAAAATAAATAAATTCAGCATATGATCAAATTGAAAATTTAATCATGGAACATTCAAAATTATGCATCATATTTTGAAATAAACCTAAGCATGATACTACACATGGCATGATTGTTATGCATGCATAAATTCGAACAAAAACTGAAATATATTTCAGAATGCTTAAACTGAAATTATTCTTGATTTCAAAAGCCAAATAACCAATGAACATGCTAGAACTTTGAATAAGAAAAATGGTGTAAGAGAAATCACTTCCACCTTGAGATGTAGTTTCCCCCAAAGTTTGGACAAGAGCTCCCAATGTTCAAGCACTAAGAAAATTACCCAAGAAGAATCTTCCAACCAAGAACTTCTCACACTCAAGAGGGAAAAGAATGGGGAGAAGGGGAGCCAAGAAGAGGGCCTAGAGAACAAGATGACAATTCAACTCTTGTTTCTTGGGATGAGATGAATTGTGAGCATGGGGGGTGTTTATATAGAGTTCAAAAGGGTAGAGAATGACAAGTTTGTAGGAGATTAGCAAGTGAATTTTTTGGAAAATTTTTTGGGAATTTAAAAACCAATTTTTGAATTTTTTTAAAGCATTTATCTCGGATTTATTCAGATTTTTGATTTTTTTCGGAGCATTAAATCTAGATGCTCGGATTGTCCTCGAGACACGCACATCGCGATCAACGAATTTGGGTTCTATTTGGACCATTGGATTTTCCTCGATTGTGGTGGTCCGATCTTCGATCGTGTTGGTCCGATCTTCGATCGTGTAGGTCTGATCTGGACGCTTGGATCATCCTCGAGTGCAGCAACGATTCTTGATCAATTGAAAGCGTTTTGTCGGATTTCCTTGAGCGCAGCTTCGGTTCGCGATTACCGAATAATGAATTTGATCTGGACACTCGGATCGTCCTTGAGACACGCATATTGCAATTAACGAAACTCGTTCTGGCCGTCCGATTGTCCTCGATCGTTTTTGTTCATCCGATTTCGTGATCCCGTGCGCTCGGGCGTTGGTGTGGCTCACGTTGCGGCCGTCGGATCAAGTGATTGGGTTCAAATCTATGGTTTTTGGCCGTCGGATGTGTTTTGAGTTATATTTTCTTGATTTTAACTGAATTTCATGTTCTAATTTTGGATTTTTGCCTAATCTTGATCCAACTTGACTTTGTAATCTTATTTTCATCAAAATTGCACATATCTTTCTATTTTATTCACTTGCTAATATTTTTCTCCTTTCTAATTCTTTAATATTGTATTTTTTAGATATTTTTTTCTATTTCTTTAGTATTTTTATTTTGCCAACAAGTAATAAAGCCATATTTCTCTATATTTCTCATTTCTTCATTTCATATATTTTTCTATATATTTATTTTTATTTTCAGAGAAGCAAAATAATTATATATGTATATATATACATAATTCACTCTTCTTACTTTATATTTGATAATTAATCCCATAATTGTTCCATTATTTGTATAATTATAAAATAATTCTTATACAAATAATATTCGATAATTCTACTTATCTTATATCATTTGCTAGATCATACTAATATTATGATTTCATTTTCCTCCAATTATTTAGAATTTTTCTTAATAAATCTTATAATTTCCTCTCAAGAACTTTAAATTTTGTCAACTTTATTTATTTTTAAGTTATTTGACAAAATTATGAGGTATTACAGGTCCTCCCATTGTAAAATCTACCAAGGCTCTATTAGGTGGTGTCAAACCACGGTAAAACATCTGAATCTGTAGCCATGGAAGATAACCATTCTATGGGCATCTTCGTAGTAAATCCTTAAATCTTTCCCACACTTCATAAAGGGACTCAAAGTATGACTCCTTGAACGAATTGATTTCACCTCTAAGTTGATGAATCTTGCCACAAGTGAAATACTTTTGCATGAAATTCTATCCCATCTCTTCCCAAGTGGTGATGCTACCTGGCAGGAGAGTCTGCAGCCATGTCCTCACCTTGTCCTTTAAAGGGAAGGGAAAAAGTCTCAATTTCAACACCATTCATCTTGACAGTATCATAGATTTCCATTAACGAGTTCAAATGTGCCATAGGATCCTCAATAGCTATACCCCCAAACTTTTGTTGCTGCACCATAGTGATTAGAGATGGCTTCAACTCAAAATTGTTGGCGTTGATAGGCGTTCTAGCAATGTCGAAGTAATTATTATTCAGCACAGGCTTGAAAAAGCCCCGAAATGGTGCCTCACCATCAGTGCCAACTACAGATCTACTACTCTTAGCCATATCAGATCTATGGCTTCGAGCTTCTAGTTGAATTTGTCTGATTATTTTAAACAGATCTGGATCGTTTAACCTAAAAGAATTTATGTTCATCCAAAACCTGAAACACTACGAGCAAACCAAAAAGATCAAATGTAGCCAGCAATGGATTAAATAATAAATAGAATAAAATAAAATAAAATAAAAATAAAATAGAAATAAAAAAATAAAAAACTAAACGGAACTAAAAGAAATAAAACTGAAATAATAATAATAACGAATTAAAAAATAAAATAAAATAAACTAAACTGAAATAAAGTAAAATAAATAATAATAATAATAATAATAATAATAATAATAATAATAATAATTAATAAATAAATAAACTAACAAAAAACTATGATAAAATAAAGAAAAAATGCCACTACAAGAAATTGATGATATAACAACGTCAATTCGACAACGAGCATCAACAACCATTGTAAAAAAAGGCATACAACAACGTTCATAAAATGTCTGTTGTCAAATCACTTTTGTAAAATATATACAACAATGTTCACCATGGAAATGTTGTTCAAAAGGCCACTAAAATGAGCAGACGAACATTGTTCTATGTTATTATAACAATCGTAGTTGCTTGTTGTCGAATGACACCTTCTACAACGTTCGTTAGTGGACTGTTGTTAAAAGAACCAAGTTATTACAACATTCATTCGTGAATGTTGTCTATAGCCGTCTATAACAACATTTATTCGACCGTTGTAAACGTATTACATTATAATATAATGCATGAATAATGGTATAACCCATGAATGGCGATATAATGTAGGCATAATGATTGGATAATGTATATATAAAGTGGTAGGGATAATGATAGAATAATGCGTTAATAATGGTATAACCCGTGAATGGGGGTATAATGTAGGCATAATGATCGAAAAATGTGCGTATAAAGTGGTACGAATAACGATAAAATAATACATGAATAATGGTATAACCCGTAAATAATGGTATAATGCAGGTATAATGCTAGAATAATGCACATATAAAAGTGTAGGGATATCGATCGAATATTGCGTGAATGATATATATGGTATATATAATACATGAAATGTGGTATAATGTAAGAATAGATATTGAATAATACGTGTATAAAATTCTAGCGATAACGATCGAATAATGGGTGAATAATGGTATAAATAACCCGTGAAATGTTGTATAATGTAGGGATAAAGATCGAATAATGCCTGTATAAAAATCTAGAGATAACGATCGAATGTTATACCGTATTTCATATGCAACCTCTTATAAAATCAACAACCTCTTAATCAACTGATTCATATAAGTCTATATGTTGATTATCCAACCATTAAATCTCTCTCTCGAGTTAATTCAACGGTTTGAAATCAATTTATAGATGGCCAGTCAATAAATAACATTAAGTTCACAAAATATAAAACAAAACATCAGAATTAATTAATTGAAAATTAGAATCAAAGGTTCCTACAATTGAAATCACATCCTAGAAATTAAAAAACTTAGCCAGACGTGGTTTGAAAATCATGAATCAAAGAGTTGAACGAATAGAAAATCATACTAGAACTTCTATTCTTCTTCTTCAATTCTTCTCTTTGTTTTACTTCTTCTTCTTTCCGCTGTGGTCTTTATAGCAACTGTCAATAATGAATTATCTTGCCTAATACAATCTATTTATAATGTTTACATGTAAAAACTGTTAAAAACCCTAATTGTATATTAATATGGAATAATTGTAACACCCCACCTCCCATGCCCTGGGCCCATGTCATCCAATGGTACATTTTTCTTTCTCAATATTTTTGGGCCGCTCAGGAGGTGGGCTGGCATTATCCTTATTCTATTTTCTCTCTTATATCCATGAGATATCTTATGCACATTAATCTATGTACAAATAATTCATAAAAATTTATGGCACTAAGGAATAAAATGAATCCTTTATTATTTAATGAAAAAAATTCAACAATAATAATTCAACCTTCATTAAAAGGAAGTAAATAAATAAATTTGAGCCCACATGACCTATAATGAAATTAAATAAAATTCCTACATATTAAAAGCTCTCATGCAGCCTTGATAATTAAACTCCTAAAATATCAAAAATAAAGGGTGAGCTATGAAGCCCATTGAATTATCCCAAGTATTTAATTCATCATTTTGACAAAATAAAACATGCATAACAAACACTTACAAGGAATTAAGTGATTCAACCAATTTATTATTTTTGTTGTCATTAAAGACTAAAAGGATACGCCCATTATTCCAACCCTAGGAAAAGATTTACTATATTGAACTCAGACCCCTTAGAGTGAGGTAGGATCAATTTCGAACCCTCTATTACCTCATGACTCCTGTTAGGAATGCTCGCGGTGAAACTTCAACTCAGTGCCGGTACATGGTTAAAATCTCTATTTAATCTTTTATTAATTGTTAGAGCATAGCAAATAACTATTTAAACATAATTTAAACATTTTAACTGTATAAAATTACACCACAGATCAACATTTAAAATAAAACAAGAAGGATGACTTTTGATTTCTGATGTAAAAGATTGTACAAGACGTAACTATAGAGCATACTCTCTCAGTCATGAACAATATAATAATTTAAGTGCATATATTAAAAAGGTATGTAAAAAAAGAAAGTAAACTTAATACACAAGCAAACCTTATTTGAATCAAAATAATAAATTAAAAAGTGAAAATCATTTCACCTCGAGATCACTTCCTGAATTCCTTTAAGATCTTTTTGCCCAGATCCATGTAGCACTTTGTTGCTACTACCTCGCAGGCTGTTTAGAACAAATTAAAAAGAAAAGGGACCAAAGATGCCAAGAAGGAGTCAGGGAGAAAGCAAGAAGAAACTCTTTTTAGTTCTTGCTAGGATGAAAAATAATGAGAAAGGGAGGGGGTTTATAAAGAGTCTCTAAGGGTCAATTCTGTCATTTTTCAGCCTTCTTAAATTGGAAAACTTCCATTTTTACTTAAAGGAGGTAGCTAAAGGGTTAGGGTTTGAAATTTAGGGTCTCGAACGATTTTTTCCAATTTTTTTCCTTTTTTTTTGCCCTTTTCTTCCCATTTTTCATCATTTTCTCAATTTTTTGTTTTAATTTTTTTTATTTGCGTGCATGGCCCATGCGCACGGCCCAACGCAACTTTGTGCAACCACATGGGTTCAAGCCCATGCACCAAATTTTTTTACTTATATATGTATGTATGTATGTATATAGATATATACTAATGTATATGTTTTTTTTTCTAGATCTATAAATGCCCATGACCATCAATATATTTTTGTACCTAATAATTTAAATGAGTTTACATATATATATTTTCAGACATATATTTACATATTATTAAACATTTATACTAATACATACACAATTTTATAAATACACCACACACACACACATATATTTAAATTCATTATTATATGTTTTAATGTTGCACTAAAATACATTTCAATTTTTCTTACTTTATTTCATACCTTAGAATTAATTTATGTAACAAAATATTAATAACTCCTCAACGTTGGATTATTTTATTTCTTCAAATTTCGTACAAAATTGTTGGATACTATATTCTACCCCCCTTAAAAGAATTCTGTCGTCGAAATTTGCATTAATGTACGTAAGTGTTGTTTGGTCAATCATTTCTAGTGAAGAGGTTCTGAATTTGTTTCACCTGATTGTTCATCTCCTGCATGAGATCTGGCCCAATAAGAATGTGATCTTCAAGTTCAGCCCAACAGGTTGGTGATCTGCAGGGCCTCCCATAGAAGGCTTTGTACAAAGCCATCCATATACTTGCCTGATAATTGTTGTTATAGGCAAACTCCGCCAGGTGTAGGTACTTACTCCAGTTCTCTTTGAAGTCAAGGATGCAAAACCTCAACATGTCTTCCAACATTTGGATGACTCTCTCAGACTGGCCATCTGTCTGAGGGTGAAAAGTCATACTCATGGTGAATGTAGTGCCCAGTTCCTTCTGTAGACTCTTCCAAAATTGTGAGGTGAAATGAGAGTCTCGATCTGGCACTATTGTCTTAGGTACCCCCATGAAGGCGCATTATCTCTCCTACATAAAGTTTACTTAGTTTACTGACTTGGTCTGTAGATCTAATGGGCAAGAAATGTGCTACTTTAATGAGATAATCCACAATCACTCGAACAGTATCTTCCCCTTTCTAATTTTTGGATAAACCGCTAACAAAATCCATGGCGATGTTATCCCACTTCTATTCTGGGATCGGAAGTGGTTGTAACAGTCTAGAAGACTTTCGATGTTCCACCTTTACCTGCTGACAGGTTAGGCACTTAAAGATGTACTTCGTTACATCTTTCTTCATACCTCTCCACTAATAAGTTTTTTAGAGATTTTGATACATCTTATCTCTTCCCAGATGCATCGTGTACTTTGTTTGATGGGCTTCATTTAGAATTGTTTGCCTACTCGGTCCATTTTGTGGTACACAAATTCTTTCTCCTAGTCTTAAGGTACCTTCAACATCCATTGAAAAGTTGGTATGCTTACCTCATTGAATTCCTTCAATCAACCTTGTGAGCCATTTGTCTTGCCTTTGATCTTCCCTGATCTGATGTAGAAGATCTAATTGACAAGTCATGTTGTATAGATAGGCTCGTTCTTCATTTAATGTCATGCCCATCCTAAAGTCTTTGATCAGTTGGTACATTCGACCCTTTTCCTCCTCTTGTTAGCTGAATTTCCTACTGAGGGCGTCTGCCACTACGTTGGCTTTTCCTGGATGGTAATACAGTTGGAAATCATAGTCATTAAGGAATTCCATCCACCTACGCTGCCTGAGGTTCAATTCCTTCTAGGTTTAGATGTATTTTAAGCTTTTGTGATCTGAAAACAGGTCGAACCTCTCACCATACAGGTAATGCCTCCATATCTTCAAGGCAAACACTATAGTTACTAGTTCTAAGTCATGTGTTGGGCAATTTCGTTCATGAATCTTTAGTTGTCGTGAGGCATAGGCAACAATCTTTCCTTCTTGCATCAAGACCGCACCCAATTCGTTTTATGAAGCATTTTGTGTAGAGAACAGATGCGATGCCATGAGTCAAAGTGACTAAGATAGGGGCCAAAATATATCTCCTCTTTAGTTCTTGGAATGATTGTTCACACTTCTCATCTCAATTGAACGTAACTTCTTTTCTAGTTAGTCTGGTCATAGGTTATGGTAATTTGGAAAAGTCTTGTATGAATCTTCTGTAGTATCCGGTTAGGCCCAAGAAGCTTCAAACCTCGACAACCATCTTAGTTTGTTTCCAATCTGTGACAGCTTCCACCTTTTCAGGATCTATAGAAATACCTTTCGTTGATACTACATGACCAAGAAATTTGACTGCCTTCATCTAGAATTCACACTTGCTGTACTTGGCATATGGTTGGTGTCTTTTGAGTGTCTCTAACACGATCCTCAAGTGTTCTAGGTGTTCCTCTTTGGACTTGTACTATATTCGGATGTTGTCAATGAATACCACGACAAATTGGTCAAGGTATTGCCTAAATACTCGATTCATCATGTCCATGAATGTTGTCGGGGCATTGGTTACACCAAAGGGCATTACCGTAAACACAAAGTGTCCATATTGGGTTCTAAAGGTAGTCTTATGAATGTCCAATTCATGGATCCTCAACTAATGATACCCTGACCTAAGATCAATTTTGGAGAAATGAGTAGCTCCTCTCAATTGATCAAATAGGTCGTCTATGTTTCGTAAAGGGAACTTGTTTTTTACCATCGCCTAATTCAATTTTTGATAGTCAACGTAAAATCTCATAGATCCGTCCTCCTTTTTTATGAATAGCACCGGAGCTTTCCAAGGTGATTCACCCAGTCTAATGAATCATTTTTCCTAGAGCTCGTCTAGTTGAACCTTCAACTTGATTAATTCTACTGGTGTCATATGGTATGGAGGTATAGCTATAGGGTTGGTTCCAGGTTGGAGTTCAAGCTTGAACTCAACGCCTCTAGTTCGTGGTAGTTCGGGTAAGTCATCAGGGAATACATCTTCATAGTCTTGGACTACTTCTAGGCTCTTGATCTCTTATAGTCCTTTAGAGTCTTCTTCTAAGAGTTTCTCGAAGTCATCCTTCTACTTTAAGCAGTTCAACATGGTCATCATTGAGCTCCTAGGCAACCTATGAATATCACCATTAATTTTAAAGGTTTCTCCTGAGGACAACGTTATCATCACTCTTCTCTTGGGACAATTGATTTGCGCCTGATACTGGTCCAACCAGTCTATACACAATATCACATTGTACCCGTAGAATGGAAATACTTGGAGATCGGCTGAGATCAGCTTATCCCCAAATCTAAGATCACATGCACATATTTTCTTTATAGTAATAGTAGTTCTTATGGGCGTGGATACATTTAAGGTTATAGGCAAGGTTTTTGTTACTAGTTATAACCTATTAACCAATTTCTATGAAACAAAAGATTTTATAGAACCCAAATCAAATAACAGTTTCATAGCAACATTAAATAATAGAAAATGTACCTTTTACTATTGGAATTTGTTCTTCAGCAATTGCAAATACTCTGGCCTGGTTCTGCCCATGGCCTTGGTTTTGGTTCTGCCTTTGGTCATTGTTTGGTCGCAGTTGTTCTATTGAGGATGCCCATTTAGTCCTCCTCTTTGATGTTGTTGTTGTTGTGGCGCTTGGACTTTAGCCGGACAGAACCTTGCCAAATGTCCTGGTTGGTTGCAATAATAACATAGACCTTATTGTCTTGCTTACTCCTTTTGTTCTTCTTTGTTTGGCCTTGCTTCTTGTAGGGCCTGGGGTGCCCTGTTTCCACCATTTTGTTGGTTGAAATTTTGTTTCTTGTGAGGCCCCTGATGGTCTTTGCCATTTCCTTGGCCTCTTGTTCATGTTCCTTAACCTTTGTTTAAAGTTTAGTTCCTGTTTTAAGGTCAATTCCCTGTCTACTACTTCTCTATATGTCTTTGAACATATTGTCTTTATTAATTTTTGGATCTCAATCTTGAGACCCTAAGTAAAACGGTTGACCTTCTTCTTCTATTCACTAATTAGTTCAGGTGAGAACTTGGCCAATTCGATAAATTTGGCCTCATACTTGGCCACCATCATATTTCTCCGTTTCAACTTAATGAAGTTCTCTTGCATCTTCGTCAATGTTACTTCGGGGAAAAACTTCTCATAAAATATCTCCCTAAACTCTTCCTAGTTCATCCCGCTAACATTGATGTTCGGGTTGGCCTTTACCATCCGCCACCAGCTTCTAGTTGGTCCCTTGAATTGATAGGTAACCAATGCCACCCTCCTAGGACCTGTTACTCCCAATACATCCAAGTGTTCTTCTAACTTCTGGTACCAATGGTCAATTGTTAAGCTATCAGCAGTACCATAAAATCGTGATGGTTGAAGTTTCTTTAATTCTAGCAGCATCTTTCTATGCTCATTGTCTTCTAGATTCTCATGTACTTCCTAACGAGTTGGAACCTCGGGCATCGGTATTGGCATTAGTTGTTGCACCGGGATCAGTTGTTGCACCGAGATAGGTTCCAGGACTTTTGGCAGTGGTGCCACCTGATGTGTTATTTGAGGTAGGGCCCTCGCGATTTGTTCCATGACCTTCCTTGTGACCTTAAATATTATATTTTCCATCTGTTTCTCAGCTACATTATTTTATACCTCTTGCCCCGAGAATCAATCTCGTTAGATGTTATAGCTCTAGTAGCATATATTCTGGGTTCAACCATTTATCTACAAATCAAGTTGTTTTAGTACTGGTTCCCACAGTTTTTCCTTGTCGTACTATCATGACTCTAGATTCAAGTTCCTAGGTTCTCAATTTGTCTAGTGGCCTAATAGTTTATTCTTCTAAGTTATTTTTGTTTTTGGGTATAGGATTTGGTTTCATACATGCATATTCAAATATTAAGATCATCATACATTCAATCATTCAATAATGCAAGTTTATGCTTAGCATAGCAAAATTCTAGGCTTTCGCCTATGCCTCTGGGTTCGAGTGTCCCATATCACCCTTGCCCATCGACATAGACTACCACTTCGAAGTTTTACTACACCCAATCGATTTTGCAAATGTATCAATTACTAAGGCTTCCCAAGCCCCACAATACTTGACTGTCCCATACCAGCCAAGCATAGGGAAACAAGTTCGTTTAAAGCCACCGATCATTCACCAAACATGGTTTATCACTCCAAGTCTAGGATTCCTCCATACCCCTAAATTCTTATGCGTCCTATACCACATAGAAACTAGAGATATAGGATCCTCCCGATTTCGGGCCCTGATCATGCAAGTGTTTCGTTTCAATACATTTTCAGTCTCTAGCCTATATCCTAATGTTTTATTTATGATTCACTATGCCACTCAAATTTTTGCCTAAGGTCTATGTCCTATTCCTAGTGTTCAAGTCCTGGTTGAGAAGTCCTTTTGTCGAACCGTCAACCTTCATCTACTCGCGATACCACCTTTGACATTTCCTTTGAACTATAGTAAGTTGCTTGCCCTTAATTATCACCTTTTTGTCGAACCGTCAACCTTCATCTACTCGCGATACCACCTTTGGCATTTCCTTTGAACTATAGTAAGTTGCTTGCCCTTAATTATCACCTCCTAGTTTTCTTTTGTAAAAACTAAGTATGTTCTTCAACTTCGACTACTCATATGAGCTAGTGGGACAACCTCTAGATCAGACGGCAAGACCAAAGTCGACTTAGCAACCGTGCTTTCTAGAACAGGATAACCCGTCTCCTTTTCAATGTTCAGCTTTACTCGAGACAAGGCCGACCCATTATGAGCTCAACTCATAATTTTTGTATCCAAACAAAATAGTTGAAAACATATACTTCTTTTTTGGAATTCTTTTTTTTCAAAAAAATTATAATTTCTAAAATTGGAGGTAAGACTTTCTAAATTAGTTCAAATTAAAAGTCTTACCTGACTAGTCAATTCATTCTAATTCTTGCCCAATGCATCTACAACCTAGGCTCTGATTCCACCTTTGTAACACCCCACCTCCCGTGCCCCGGGCCTACGTCATCCAACGGTATATTTTTCTTTCTCAATATTTTTGGGCCACTCGGGAGGCGGGTTCATGTTACGTTATCCTTATTCTATTTTCTTTCTCATATCTATGAGATATCCAGTGCACATTAATCTATATACTAACAATTCATAAAAATTTATGGTGCCAAGGAATAAAATAAATCCTTTATTATTTAATGAAAAAAATTCAACAATAATAATTCAACCTTCGTTACAAGGAAGTAAATAAATAAATTTGGGCCCACATGCCCTATAATGAAATAAAATAAAATTCTTACATATTAAAAGCTCCCATGCAGCCTTGATAATTAAACTCCTAAAATATCAAAAACAAAGGGTGAGCTATGAAGCCTATTAAATTATTCCAAATATTTAATTCATTATTTCGACAAAATAAAACATGCATGACAAACACTTATAAGGAATTAAGTGATTCAAGATTTATTGTTTCTGTTGTCATTAAAAATCGAAAGGATACCCCCAACATTCCAACCCTAGGGAAAAAACTACTATACTGAACTCAGACCCCTTAGAGTGAGGTAGGAGCAATTCTGAACCCTCTATTACCTCAAGACTCTTCGTTCAAATGCTCACGGTGCAACTTCGACCCCATGCCGATACATGATTAAAATCTCTATTTAATCTTTTATTATTTATAAGAGCATAACAAATAACTATTTAAATATAATTTAAACATTCTAACGGTATAACATTACACCACAGATCAACATTTAAAATAAAACTGGAAGCATAACTTTTGATTTCTGATGTAGAAGATCGTATAAAACGCAATTACAGAGTATATTCTCTCAATCATGAACAATATAATAATTTAAGTGCATATATTAAAAAGGTATGTAAAAAAAGAAACTAAAATTACTATACAAGCAAGCCTTATTTGAATCAAAATAATAAATTAAAAAGTGAAAATCATTTTACCTTGAGATCGCTTCCTGAATTCCTTAAAGATCTTTTCGCCAAGATCCGTGTAGCACTTTGTTGCTACTACCTCGTAGGTTGTTTAGAACAACTTAAAAAGAAAAGGGACCAAAGATACCGAAAAGGAGGAAGAGAAAAAGTAAGAAGAAACTCTTTTTGGTTCTTGTTGGAATGAAAAATAATGAGAAAGGTAGGGAGTCTATATAGAGTCTTCGGAGGTCAATTTAGCTATTTTTTAGTCTTTCTTAATTGGAAAACTTCCATTTTAACTCTAAAGGGGCAGCTAAAGGGTTAGGGTTTGTAATTTAGGGTTTTGGATGATTTTTCCTGATTTTTTTCATTTTTTCTGCCCTTTTTATTTCCATTTTTCGTTGTTTTCCTCAGTTTTTTTTGTTAAAATTTTTTTTTTGATTCATGCACCTGTGTGCGCATGGGTCATGCACGATTTTATGCATGGCCAACGCAACTCTAAGCAAGCACATGGGCCTTGAGCCCATGCGCCAATTTTTTTTTACTTATATATATATACACTAATGTATATATATATTTTTTCCTACATCTATAAATGCCCATGACCATCAATATATTTTTGTACCTAATAATTTAAATGAGTTTACATACATATATTTTCACACATATATTTACATATTATTAAACACTAATATTAATGCATACACATTTATAAATACATCACTTGTATGTATATTTATATTCATATTGTATGCTTTAATGTTGTACTAAAATACATTTCAATTTTTCTTACATTATTTTATACTTTCGAATATATATATAATTTATGTAACAAAATATCAATAAATCCTCAACATTGGATTATTTTATTTCCTTAAATTTTATACAAAATTGTTGAGTATTACAATAATCTTTGCCGCAAGACCGAAAGTCCAAAATTCCAATATATATTATACCCCACTTAACGCAGCGATCGACCAAAATAGATTCACAAAACCAACCCCTTTGCTCTTGTCTTATTCTTCTTCCATTCTACCCTTACTTCATCTCTTATTTACGAAATTGCCATTGTGAATTGAACGCACCCTTAATTTGTTCTAGTTGAGCCATCTGTTTTCTTTGTTCATTACACCCTTTGCCATTTTGTTCATGCCAACCAAGCCATATGAATATTACCTAAATTACAATTCTACCTCTCACAGTTTCTTCATGGGCATGGTTTTGTGTTGTTCCTGACCGAGTTGTGGGCTTTGACAACGTGGGTCGTGATTCTCTTGGGCTGTGGCTTGGGCGTTGGCTTGGGCTTGAGTTATGAACTTGGACTTGCAATCGTTTATGGGTCGAATTAGAATTTTGATGGGCTATAAATAGTCTTCATTCTTATATATACCTATCTCTAGTTATTATAACTTGCACAAACAATAAAAGACCTTCCTCAGGCATTAAATTACAAATAAAAATAATAAAAACTATATTTAAATTCTCTAATGCGTAAATAACATGCAATACTAATATAAATGCTTATACACCTAATTGTAAGTAATTATATATTATTTCATATTTAAACTCATGCAATATATACATACATACATACATATATATATATATATATATATATATATATTTTTATATATATATATTTATATAGATATATATGTTAGTATGCAATGCAACTAACACCTGTATCTATATTTCCTCCCAATGAATTATATGAGAGGGGTCTAGCTCGTACTTGTGCAACATAAATATGTGAAAAATGTTATATATTGAAGATAATTAGGTAAGCCCAACTCATATGCACATTCTCCTATCCTCCTTATGATTTTGTATGGACTGCTGAATCTTGGTGACAACTTCCCTTTTTGTCCAAATCTTCTAATACCCTTTTGAGGACTAGCTCTCGAGAACACTTTGTCACCTTCCTAAAACTCTAGGGGTCTCATTAATATCCCAAAGGATTTAGAAACTCTCGAAAAAAGAAAAAAAATTCGCGCACGACTACCCTGGTACCCAAACGGCTACCATGGTAGTGTGGCGTGAAATTGGAAAATAGAAGGTTCGCGTGGGTACTATGGTTAGGAACAATCCCAATACTGTGGTATTGGGATGAAATACTGTGGTATTAGGATGAAATACTGTGGTACTGCAATTAAAGATCAGAAATGGAAGTTTAGGGACATTGGGCTATATATATATATATATATATATATATATATAAACCCTAATTACATTGTTCATCCCTACAATCACGCACCTCCTCCCCAAACTCGCCACCAAATGACTCTCATCTTTGCCTAGGTGTTTTAGATTGGTCCTAATCCATCCCACGTCTCTACTACAGGCGATAAACGTTAGTCGAGGAGGAACTAAGCCACTTGTAAGAAATTTTGTACTGTGACGCTTTCACGAATAGTTGCGCACATGTGGCGCTCTAGTTCTCACTGAGAATCCATGTCTTCTAATTCTACTTCTCATTCTTGAAGAATACACGCATCTTATCCAATGTAACAAGATCTTGAGACGTCGAAAAACATTCTTGGCATCCTCTTGAGATGAACGAGCGAATCAACAAGTATGACTCAAGTATAAAGACTTCTAATCATTGAAATACATATTTTAGAATTCTGAGTTTGATGTATCGAGGTTCCACGAACGGGAGAAATGAAGAAAATGACAAACAAAGTGCGATCGTTTGAATTCCTCATGAATACCGTGGTGCTGAACATGATAGCACACTGTCCATGTGAAAATAAATTCACATTACGACAATAACACTAGAAGTATCGTAATAACTCGATGAGCATTCTGATTTTTTGACTTCTCGTGCACAAAGATCTTGACTGCCACAGTACTGCCCTAGACCACGGTACTCAAAACAAACTTAAAATAATGTTTGACTATTATGACCACTAGCATGCTTTATGTAACATAAAGTAGGGCAACATTTGGCTATGTCTTAAAAACTACTAAATTATTATGTCTAATCACTAAAGGTTAAAAAATCATTGCTCTCTATAGGTGAGAAACACAATGCATTTTTATATTGATGTGGATTATATGCACCTATGATATTAAACCGCTCAGGTTGAGGATTTGGAACTATCGAGATGAAGATCAGAATAGGAAGAGCAAAAAACAGGTGGAGATGACTATCCACTCTCTCTGATATTATCTTAGTCTTAAATGTGATACATAACTAATTGTTTACTGCCTTTAGATTGTTTAGAATCATGCTACGCATGTGACGGTGTAACACCCCAACGCCCTAGAAACAGATTTAAGCTCAACCACAAGGCGGGTTGGGTCATATGTTACATTTACAAGTACACAAATTGTATCTCAATTCCTTTATTCTAACACTTATTGAAATACTCATAAATACACTTCCATTAAGCTTAATATTCAACAAGATAATCCAAGTGAATAACGGAAAACTTCAAATCTTTATTTATTCAAATAAAATAAAAAGATTACATTCTTGAAAACAAATCCAAAGATTGAGTACATAACTCTAAAATTCAAAAGTAAAATTCAGCAGAAGTCTTTAATTCAAAATTTGGGGCACTATCCCCTTACAATATAAACCTTTTAAAAGGAGACTTTTAAAAATTCATAATCTTCATGAAATTTAATTTCCGAAAAAATAGAAGGAAGGGGTGAGCACATAGCCCAGCGAATCATTCATTAAACAACTAAGTTACTAATTCAAATCAATATCACATCCAAATTCAAACACTTTCATGCATTAAGTGATTCACACAACTTTTTGGTTGTAGTTGACGTTAAGACTAAAAGGGGTTCTATTCCCTTGATGTTCTTAATTTAGATACCCCTGTTTAGGGTGGAAAGACATTTCTTTAAAACATTTCATTGGATGCCACATACCAAGTATCCCTTAGTTGCACCACGCAACCACACATTCCAAACATGTGTTAAGAACACCCGTAGCACCCATATATGTCACTATGAATACGTGGTTCTTATCTTCAATTTTTTATATTTAAGAGTCACGTAATCATAAAATAAATTCAAAATGTAAATTTCAAAATTTTAAACAACCAAGAAAACATGAAAACATCACATAGCATGCTTGAAACATTGAATTAAATCCTACAAATGGATACTAAGCGTGGCATGCTCTCATGAGTGATTAAAACATAAACACATGCTGAACTAAAATTAAAATATGATCAAACATGCTGAAACTAAAATAGAACATGCTAAAAATTAGAATTCAAACAAGCATAAACATGCTAGAAATTTGAAAGAGCAAAGTAGGAGTTCAAGAAATCCCCTCCACCTTAATCTGAGTTTCTTTGTGGAATCCGACAGAGGTTCCCCTTATCTACCACTTTTGGAACTTCAAGAACTTCTAACCACCAATAAAACGACTTCAAAAACTCTCTAAAACATTGAAATAAGAACTTCTTACACAAAAGAGAAAAGAGAGTGAGAAGAGGTGCCAAGAAGAGGGCAAGAACAAGCAAAGAGGGAAGTGTCAACTCTTTGCTTTGGAATAAGAAAAATGAGAGCATAAGGGGGTTTATATAGAGTTTCATGAGTACTAGAGGATGGTTTGGGCATGCTCACACTAGGAAACCTTTCCATTCTTCCATGGGAACATTTTGAAATGCATAGATTGAGTGTGCACATGATTTAGAATGTGGGCTGATTTGGTTTCCAATTCCTAGTGTGAACACAAGATATAAGCTTTATTTGATTTCCTATTTATATGTGAACACAAAAAGGATTTAGAATACTTACTATTCTTTGTTTGGAAGTTAAACTAGGTGTGATATTGTGAGCAAGGCAACTTTCCAATATGCTTTGGTAATTGATTCCTTTTCTTACCAAATCAATAAGATTTGACAATCTTCTATTTTAAATTGGAAACTTCTAATCTTGTTCCTAAGGTGTTTAGAAACATTTTTCAGCAACTTCCATTCTTGGATTAGAAACTTTTAATCTTGTTCCTTAGTGTTTAGAAACATTTTTCAGCAACTTCTATTCTTAAATTATAAACTTTTAATTTGGATTATTTGGGATGTTTTTGGTATGGAGAGCATGGTGTATATGATCACATCATGGTGCAAATGGAATCATTCATTCATGGTTACTTAATACTAAGTGGGACGTCTCATAGGGGTGGCATACCTGATCATTTTCATGGCATATGGGATCATTTTGTATGGATTCAAATAAGGAACACATCCCATGGAGCTTTGGGTAGGGTGAGGATGCACATGATCATGGTGTTTTACCGACGTGACTTGCACATGCTTGGGGTGGCCATGACTTCATGGGTTTACAAAAATCAAATAAAAATTAATATCTCCTTATTTACAAAGAATTATGATTTATAACTTATAGTTTTGGAATCACATGAACCTAATGCAAATCTTAAGGTATCGTTTGGCCTAAGGTGATTTTCTCTAAAAAACCTTTCCTTATTTAAGACCCACTGAGGTCACTAGACAAATGAAAATCCAAATCTTAGCTAATTGTCTTGATTTTTAGATATGTCATTCATTTTTTTAGTTAATATCATTGTGCTTCATTTCAGGTCATTTTGATTTCCCGAAGTATCCTAAATGCCAATTCTTTTCAAATTTCGACCCCTTGAAGGGGCAAATGAAAACCTTAATCTTGACCATTTGTTTTAATTTTTGGATATGTTGTCCAATTAGTTGGTTCATGTCACCTTACTTCATTTTAGATTTTTTTGGGTGTCGGGACCCCTTCCCAGAGTCAAGGGCGGCCCGACCGGCACAGCGGCCTGACGAAACTCTCCCACCAAGACGAGTTCGCCCAACCGCTGTTAAGCCATCTTTGCAAAC
>JAJIYU010006908.1:0-19894 GCA_030144865.1 Tinospora cordifolia | reverse complement strand
AAAAAAAAAACCTCTTGATAGATGTTTGGCTATTCATATTAGCTAGGCGTTGAGACCTTAAAAAAGCTTTATGAATTGGGTTTGAAAATCTTAATTTCCTTTTTCCTCTGCACTATTAAAGACCAACGGACTGTCTAATAGAGGTTAATCTCAAGAACATGAACAAGAATCTAAAATTTTCTATGTGAGTTTACATAAAAAAAAAAAAGTTTTAAGATTGTCATTTTTATGGGCAAGATTTCCTCCTACCAAAATTATCTCTAACTCAATGGTAATTATATTTCAAGTTTAATCAAAAGTATATAATCCCAATAAGTTCCTGCAAAATAAAGTAAAGATCATGTCCTTAGAGAAGTGCATATATATGTATGAACCAACATGAAACTAGTGATTTAAGATTAATCAGTTTTAATCACAAGTTGCCAAAATCCAAGGCTCTAGAAACTGGCACTAGCAGTCAAGTTGAAACTTTGAGAAGGAAAATACCAACAAAAGCTGGAGCATGACAAAGTACAAACATTGATGTGGCAGGGGAATTAGTCAGTGAAAGGGTGGAAACAGAAAGAAAGTACGTGGGGGAAGCATAAGCATGGACCTTGGAGACTACAATGTTCTTGAGTCAGCTAGCTTGGGAACATAGAAAATTAAAAAATTAAAAAAATATATGAAAGAAAGAAAGCAAGATACATTCTGGCTATTGCAGTTTCCACTCCTAAAAGATTCTGTTTCTTGTCTTCTGGTTTGTTATCTTTTCTGAGTCCTGTATCTTTTTCACTAATATCAAGAATTAGACTCTTTAGCTAGGACCGTATCAAGGCAATATGTTAAAAAAATTCACACTGTCCAAAATTTGGACAGTCCAGATTGTATTTACCTTGAATATTTAATGAAAAAAATCTACTAGGTCACGGTTCATACCAATCTGCTGTTAGGTTTAACCTCATCACTCATCGTAATGGAAGAGGATTGCTTGCCACATAAGCAACTGCAGTACTATATAATAAACAATAATAATAATACTGAGCAAAACCAAAGATGATAGAAAAGAAGAAAAAAGAACCGTTTATGGGCTATTATGTGTAAAGGGAAAACAAGAAAATGTGATCAATGTAAAGCTTTTTTATTCTTTCATTTTCAAATATTGTTTAATAAAGCTACCAATAAATTGGCCGGGTTATGTGTTTTATCAGTTTCTGAAAATAAATTATTTTCTTTTTAGAAAAAACTGATTTTTTTGGAATCTTTTAAATCAAACAATTTTTTGGCTATCTGAATGACAAACCATAAAACAGCTCTTAATTTCTAAAATCTAAAGAAAATTTGTGCCCAAAATGTAATGTGAATCATGTGTATAAAAAAAAATCAGTAATTTTTACTTTAAATTAGATCATAATAGACAGTATCAAGAAGTTACAAAAGGCAATAGCAATTAGGCTCAATGGGTGCTCAGGGGGCACTCATTAAGCGTCCATTGCATCAGATGTCCATTGTTGAGCGTCCGATGCAAGTCAATGGGCACCTAGCATTTAACATTTGTTAAACATTTGTTAAACGCTCAATGTCAAAAAAAGATTTTTCTTTTTTTAACAGAGGCGTTGTGGCACATTAATATGTATATTAAATAAATTCAAAACATGTTTTAAATAAATAAATTTAAATTGATAATTGAAAAAAATATATGAATGTAAATAAATTAATTAAAAAAGAAAATATTTTAAATTAATAATTTTAAAGATAACTAATATGTATTATGATAAAAATATATTTTTATAAATAAAATATTATAATTAGTTGATGTAATTATGAATCTCATACAGTACAATTTAATAAACTCGAACGATTATAAAGAATAATCAAATGAGTAAGAATATAATAAATTAATAATTTAAATGATATATTAAACTCTTAATGGGCTCAACCATTGACACTTTCATGTTATTGTTTGTTACTGCAAAAGAAATTATGTTATTGCCACTTCATAGCAAGACAGAAGATAGAATCAATTGGTCACGTATGGAAAAAAATTTAACATGTTATACCATAAATGATGTCAGAGTTTTAGCAATAAAGAATTTTTTTATAGCAACAAGAAAGATGTTTTGTACACTTAAATACAATGGAAATGAGGCAAAAGCTTACATTACATATAGCCTTCATGTTCCTCATTTATACCAAGATATACATTCTTTAACCAGGGTTGTATATCTACATAAATTAGACTAGTAAATAATTTATCTACAGTTTATGTAAAGCAGGTACGAATACCTGATTCCAGTAGTCCATCTTTTGGAGATAATGTAGTATCTTGATGTTCCATTAATGGCTTTGAGGACGTCTTCAGCATATAAACCGCCAGGCCAGAGGGATACTTAAGATAGAAGATAAAAAAATAAAAAAATAAAAAATAAAAGACCCCAGGATGAACTATCGAGAATATATCATATCCCAAGATCAAATGAAGGAGAATTCACCGTCCCTATATTTTCATCTGAGAAGGGATTCGAAATGGACCGTTGTTTTCTTTCCATTGGTGAGACTGAATTGCATCTCAGGCGTTCAGTAGCTTCTGCCTCCAAAGCATCAAGATCAAGTCCCTCATAAAATTGATCATCAGACAACAAATCTATGTTAAGTTGGTTATTATTATCTTGACTCTGCAACAAAGAATTTTCAAAGCCCTCTTGTTGAAACAACCGTTTTGGTTGTATGCTACTTGCTGGGCCACATCCAACTTGATGAAAACTTGGCTTTCTCTTTCTGCTTTCCATTGTTATTCCCTCTCCTCTTGCTGTGGCACTGATTTCATCAGACATAGCTACAAGGGAGATCCTACCTAGGCTCATTTGACAGGAAGTGAAACTCCTGACATCACACTGGTTAGGGGAATGTAAACCTGTTTGATGTTTCTGAATGGAATGATTAATATTCCTTGACCCTCCTGATTCATCTGACTGGATTGTACAAACCATAGTGTCTGGACTGTAGTCATTGGAACAATTTAATTGATTGACCATGGGCGATTGACTTAGTAATGACCGTCTGCATGAATAAGCATTAAGTTCAACGAAAACATCTATAAGTAAATAGACAGTCCAGAAGAAAAGTATTGATTATAACAGATTGGCAAAGAAGTTGGTGATGATTAACAAAATCTCACAAAATAAAGAAGTTACGTGACTACAAGCACATTAATATGTAGCTCCTGCAATCAATTCAAGAGACTTATAAAAACTTTGTGTAGCGTATCTCCGTAGACATCAATTAAGGATTGAGTGGATTGTGACTATAATTAGCACTTCCAAAAGTGCCAATCTGCAGATTAATGTATGGTTTTTTTAACCAATTAGCAGTACATATGGGCGCTTTTCATTTTTCCAGCATTTACCTCTCATTCACTACTTAATTTAAACCAATTTCTCATGCCCAAAGTGCGTAATCTACAATGTTTTTGTTGTCCTATCTCACCATAAAAGGAGCTATTACTAGAGATTGGCAATTTGACACCCTGCCTCCTGGTCAAATTCATCTCGTTTGGTTGATAGATACTAAGATTCACTAGAACAAGATGAAATTAAAAACATAAAAGAACTAAGTCAACAAAGGAAAATTTCAAAGAGAATAAAGAAAAAAAAAGGACACCTGTAAATTGCCATCATGTCACATCCACTAACTTCTGCTTGAGTACTAGATGTTTCCAGGTTTGCTCTGTCATCAATGAAACTATCATCATATGAATTGCAATCCTTATCTTCTTCTTCATCATCAGACACTTCTGTGTCCTGAGATACCCTGATCAAACCATCTAAACCTTAGCTTCAAAAGAACAGACAAGACAATTACATGGCAAATACTTCTTTTAGGCCAACAATTCATATTAATAAGGAAACAAAGGAAAGAAAGGCCAAGATGCAGTCTGAAAGAATGATCAATCACCAACAAATAAATTATCTTACTCCGCTTCCTTTTCAAAGAACAATTCAACTTGAGGCCCTCGGTTTTGCTTGGCTGAAAAAACAAACAAAAAAAATTAACTAAATCATAAATTACGAACAGTGATTTTCTTACTTAAACAATGTGCATTAAACAGAGATCAATACGTCATGTCCATTGATGGGAAAATAATGCAAGCAGTGCTGAACATGAAACTAGTTTCTACTATGCATCTGAACTGAACTCTTTCTAGTTAAAGAATCTCTTTCTGGTTGCTCTAAAATAATTAGGAAATTTTGTAGAAGAAAGGTCCATATTTTTCTTGTAGTTATAATAACACTACTGCAAGTTTAGTATCTAATTCCAAAGATCAAAAAAGAAAAGTTAAAAGCACCAAATCTACTTGCCTTTTGTAATTCGCCCGGCTTGTCTTGTGCCTGCAAAGGATCTGCTCAAGCTTGGGCTAGCTTTATTGCAATTCTCTTTCATCATTTTTGACAATATTCTTTTGCAAGACTCCCCATACCTACGCAACCTTTTTAACTTTGGCACCTGCTGAATGCTTTTTGATGCTTCTCCAGAACTCAGGTGCCAGTCTTTACTACAGCTATTAGTTAAATTAACAAATGGAGTCTCAATTTTGTCATTTACAGGAGAACCAGAAAGATAACTTGCATTTAAACTACTCGTAATTTCAACTAAAGGAGATTGAATTTTATCATTAACAGGAGAAGAAGAATTATATCCTCTTGAACAAACACTATTGTAAATCATGACTTCCTGATCTCTATCTGAAGACAACTCCTCCGGTGGTGGGCCATTGCATAATTTGGTGAAAGAAGCATCAACTGGAGTACCTAACTCAGTCCCCACTCTATAATTTGGCATGTCAATGGAATGGGACTTTGCAGTAGGAATGTTTTTCTCTTGCAAATCTGATAGAAGTAAGAGAAAAAAACCCACAGTTAATGTCTTTCAGATACCACACAGACCAAAAAACAAAACACTTTATCTAGGGACAATAACTGATCTCACCTATAGGAGATTCTGGAACAACACCTTTCTCAACCATATTAGTTAGTCTAGGGCTCATCTCTATATCTTCTAAATCATTGACAAATCCTTCAGCCAGTAAACATGGACTTTTCTCTATTACACTGGCAGGAGAATTGACAATGTGGTCTGCTGAATTTTTCAGATATCCTTTGGGACTAGGTGTTTGAAGCACATTCCTCTCAACCCCAACCAGTTTTTTCTCCTCAAATGGCTGAGAGTTGCAAAAGCTAGGAAATAACACCAAATCATGGTCTACATAGCTTGTGTCATCAGGTCCTGTTGTCTTCTCAATGACTTTAGGCTGCGCCCTGCATTCATCATGATCTTCAAATGATGTAATTATAGGAAAAGGATTTCTCTTTGCCTCAATTGTCTCACAATGTGAAGATGGTTTTGTAAATGGAATGGCAGGGACGAATGAAATTGAGACCATTCCAAAAGCACCCACAGACACAAACTCAGGCCCAAAAAGAAACGAGTGGCTGAAAGTATTTGCCATATGCTGCTTCTCTTCACAATTTAATCTCACTACAGGTAGTTGTTCCAAATCTGAAACTTTTTTCTTCAAATGTGCCTTTGGTGAATCATTAATAAAATCTGCAAAAATAGCTTTGAGGATTAACAGTGGCTAAAAATATGTACAAGCACCAGCATGCAGCACCCAGGGAATTGCTACTCTACCAATAAACAATAAACAAAGAAAGCTAATGTACAATTTTAAGCATTAAACTAGGTAACGGTGGATAGAATAGCAAACTACTGCTTGCTAGTCTTATTATGCTGTAAAACCATAAATAATTTAAACTCTAAGTAGCCACGGGTAATAATGCTTCTTATAGATTTTGTATCAGATGTGTGCACACAGACATAGCAGTAAATGTACGATTGTTTGCCTATATAGAGTGACCATCTACTAAAACTCTTAAAGATAGAAGCTATTTGACAAACAAGTACCCAGAAAACTAAAGAGTGGAAATACCTTCTTCACTTTGGTCATCCCGCCCTACAGTTTCAGCTTCCATGCATAAACCTGAAGGTCTACCCTCAATCTGAGCCTAAAAATTAACAAACATAAACATATATATGTTAATGGAAATGGATAGTCACAAAGTTATTTCCCCACAAAACAAAACTACCTGTAGTATTTCATTATCATCAGCAAATGACAATCCTTGCAGTTGTTGAATAGCATCAATCAGCATTCCAGTTCTGAATGAATGTGCAACTTTATGTACTCTGGAAGGGAATGCCTGGAAGTGGGGAAAGGCAACTAGGGATGGTTTCCATGTAGTTTCTCTGGAAGAATGGAAATAGTTAGCAAGCAACTCAGCCTCAGAATTTGAGATTTTGTCTTTTACTGCCAATCTCTGCATTTGATCAGATTTCACTTTCCTTCCACGAGGAACAAACTGCTCAATCGATAACTCAACAAATTGAACTTCGGGTTTGCAGATATGTGGAATCTACAATTAAAAGACGTTAAACTAATAACATGATTTATTGAAGGACAAAGATAACCTCATTTATGGCCCTTACCATGCGAGGACTGGAATGAAAATCAAAACTATTCATTCCCCCATTACGCATGTGTTTCCTAATGGCTTTGCTGTTAGCTTGTTTTCGCAAGTATCCTTTTAACTCTGACCCTTCACAAGCTAAAACGAGTAACACTGTCAAGGAAGATATTAAAGCAAGAAATGAAATTTCTGAGAATTTAGTGTCAGCTGTCAATATTGTACAGAATAGAGAAAATATTGAATCATAACAAGCCAACATCCTTATACTTGAAGATTTATTCTCCTACAAGTTTTAAAGTGTTCAAAACAGGATATCAACTCGTCCATCGTGTTTCCTTCCTGTCCTTCCCATGCGTTGTATCATTCTCAAAGGTGAGACATTTGCGTCAAAACATATTACTAGATCAACTTCCATAATATCCAAGCCTTCTTCACCAATTGATGTTGCAACAATCACATTGTATCCACCAGCTCGAAATTTCTGTTTGAACATGGAGTAAATTTGAAATGAATTACATGCATATCACATTAAAACAACTGTAATCATAAGCAAAATGGTCACCTGTAAAACAGCTTGCTGCACTTTTTGTGACTGACCTTTCAAAGCTTTACCTGTTACAGTTCAGAAAAGGAAAAAAAAAAAGAAGAAAAGAAAAGAAAAGAAACCATTAACTTCAGCAGAAAATCACAAAAAACATTTTTTTTGGTCAACTCATTCCAAGGAACTTGAGACAAACAACATAAAAAGGTCATGAGAGACATGGTCAAGAACCTAACACCTCACTCAGCTAAAAGGAAAGTTCTTCAAAAGCTATAGCAATCTGAAAGTATATTGATGCCCAATAGATTTTCCGATTCAATTTTAGATTCTATTTCAATATGATATAGGCATATCACATTATTTATTATATGCTCTTATACAATGCAAATAAAACTCTTTCGTTTTCATCTTGCCTTGGTTTCTCTCTAAAGAGAATGCACTCAAGTACAAAAAAAAAAAAAAAAAAAGATTTATAAAATTTTTGAATTCTCTGATTTTTATTTTGTTTATTCCTTTTTTTCTTCTTTATTTCTATTTATTTTCTCTTATTTTTTTATTATTCTTATTTATTATATTATATTCTCATTTGTTATATAATATAATTAATTACAAGCACAATCTTTTTATATAATAAAATTATTAGCACAATGAAAAATATTTTGATTTTTTTAATAATTCATATTCTAATATATTAGAATTATGCATAAATTATACAAATTAGATATATAACTTAGAATTTATTATATTTTTCTATAAAAAATAGTATTCCTATTAATATTCATATTTAATATTATCAATTCTTTATACAATCCAAACATTATTTGCACCAATAGCCCAGACATTAGGATCCTGCAGGAGGTTAAAAGGAGTTCAGTGAGCAGGGAGATGATAGGGGCGTTGTGGCAATCCAAATTCAGGGATTGGGTTTATTTAGCGGCAATAGGGTCAGCAGGAGGCTTATTAGTGGCTTGGGAGACAATGAGTTGTTCAGTCATTAAAGAAATTATTGGACATTTTACGATCTCAGTCAAAGTAAGGCAACTTAACGAGGAGTGGTGGTTAACTAGAGTCTATGGTTCGAATCATAAACGAGATCGTGAAGTCCTATGGGATGAGATTGCGGCCCTAAGTGTGTTTTGCGAAGATCAGTGATGTGCGGGAAGCAATTTTAATGTGGTGGTTTTGCTTCGGAAAAAAATTCTGGAAGATCCACTAGAAGCATGAAGGATTTTGATGGGGTGATTAGAGAATTAGGTCTTCATGATCCTCCCCTTCTAAATGGCTCCTTTACATGGTCTAATTTCCGAAGGGATCTAGTATGTTGTAGGCTACATAGATTCTTGTTTAGTGATGGATGGGCCAATCTTTTTCAGTTATGCAGGCGAGAAGTAGGGGGAAGGTTTGTTTCTGATCACTGGACAATAATATTAACCACATCCATGCTAATCTGGGGTCCTTTTCCAAAAAGATTTGACAGTTGATTGGTGCATGTCTTGTCCCTTGTAGAGTAGGTTCACCTGTGGTGGAACTCTTGTAATCCAGAAGAATGGGAGGGTTTCAAATTTATGCAAAAGTTGAAATTAGTTAAGGAGGAATGTAATGCTCGGGGGCACTCCATGCTAGGTATTGAAGAGAAAAGAACGAAGGAGTTAGAATGTTGTATTGAGGCTCTGGATCGACTAGAGGGGACCAGCCAATGGGATGAGGAGCAAAGGAGAGAGAAATGGGAGAAGAAAGGTGAGCTATGGAAGATGATAAGGGATATCGATAGGTGAGCATGGCTTAAAGCTCATATTACTTGGTTGAAGGAAGGTGATGCTAATTCAAAATTTTTCCATAAGATCCTGAGTGGTAGGAAAGTGAAGAATTTCATTAATAAATTAGAAGGGGGTGATGGGTAAGTGGTGGAGGGAGAAGAAAAAATAGTTTGAGGTGTATGGGAGGAAGTGTAGTCAGGTTTGAGGTTTTTAAGGCTTAGATTGGCACTCGGTTGATATAGAAGACAACAAACAGTTGGAAGATTTATTCTCAGAGGAGGAGGTTAGAGAGGCTATCTTTGATTGTGATGGCTCCAAGGCCCCGGAGCCAGATGGGTTTTCAGTGATTTCCTTCCAAAGGAGTTGGGACATTTTGAAAGGAGACCTTATGAAGGTTATGAAAGAATTTTTCCGAACATGAGAGGTGAACAAATGCACTAATGAGACTTATATTTGCTTGATTCCAAAGAAGAATGTAGCGAAGAAGGTGAAGGACTTTAAACCTATTAGTCTCACGACAAGCCCTTACAAAATCATTGCAAAGGTTTTCGCTAATAGGATTAAAATGGTAATGGGATACAATCTCTAAAATTCAATTGGTTTTTGTGGAAGGGAGAAATATTATGGATGCAGTGTTGGTGAAACAAGATTGTGGAAGAGTACAGGGCGAGGAAGATGAAGGGAGTAGTTGTCAAGCTTGATATGAAAAAGGCATATAAGATGGTGGATTGGACTTTCCTTGATTTTGTTTTAGAAAAGAAAGGTTTTGGTGATAGGTGGAGGAGTTGGATAAAAGGATGTTTGAGATCGACTACTTACTCTTTTCTCATTAATGGAAGGCTAAGGAGTAAAATTGAACCTCAAAGGGGTCTATGATAAGGAGACCCAATGTCTCCCTTTTTCTTCAATCTTGTGGCGACTGTACTAAGGCGTCTGTTCAATAACGGGAGGGAGATGCACGAGATCCAAGGGTTTTTGGTGGGTTCAGATAGAGTTGAAGTCACTCATTTGCAGTTTGCAGATGAAACTCTATTATTCTTAGATGGAGTAGTGGAGAACATTGAGAATGTCTTCCAGATAGTCCAAAGTTTTTGTTGGGCTACAAGGATGCGCATTAAAAGAATTGAATTTCTCATATTGCTTCCAAAATTTTTTGTGGAGAGGTAGAGTCAAAGGCAAGGGGATCCACTAAGTAGACTGGACCAAGGTTCAATTAAAAAAGGACTATGGGAGTTTAGGGATTGGTAACATAATTGCAAGGAACAAAGCATTGGCAGACAAATGGCTGTGGAGATTTACTACAGAGGGAAATTAGTTATGGGCTCGTGTGATTAAAAGCAGACATGGTTTAGACATTAACGGGCGAGATGCAAGTCTTTGGAGGAACGTCACTCATAGAAGCCCTTGGAAGTTTATTCGTTCTCTATACCAATGCTTTCCTTCAAGTATTCGGTTGCGAGTGAGGAGAGGTGATGCGGTTTGTTTTTGGGAGGATGTGTGGTGGGGAATTGATGCCTTTGCAGGGCTCTTTCCTAGACTGTGGCACCAATCGTCTGATTGTTTTCTTCAAGGAGCAGATTGATAGTGCAAGGGTCATTCAGTGGAACTTTCACTTGAGGTCTCATAGCTGTGTCGTTGTGGTGAAGAAGAAGAAGAGCTTCGTGTTTTGCTTAGGGATTGTCTTTTGCAAGATTTAGAGGATAGAATTGTGTGGTTTAGAGAGGATTTGGGAGAGTTCTCCACTAAATCTTTTTTCTCTTCTTCGATGGAAGCACCCAATCCCAGCTCCTTCCGTCTTTTCTAGGAGATTTGAAAGGTTTTCATTCCTTCTAAAGTTAAGTTTTTCGCTTGGGAGGTGGCTTCAAGGAAAATCAATATGGGAGAAATGTTTCAAAAGCTATTTTTGAATCTTTCCCTATCCCCTTCCTGTTGTCTATTGTGTAAACAAAGCAACGAATCTATTGATCATCTTTTCCTCAGGTGTTCCTTTTCCAGTTATATTTGGAAATGGCAAAGGAGGCAATTTTCTCTTTTTGTTGAGGATAATGTGAGCCGAAGGTTCAATATAGTTTTTGGCCATTTTGGGTTTGTTCGAAGCAGCATCGTCATTGGATGGTGGCCAATGTACCAGTGATTTGATGTTTGTGGAGAGAGAGAGAGTGAGAGAGAGAGAGAGAGAGAGAGAGAGAGAGAGAGAGATGCTAGGATATTCGAGGATAGAGCCCTCTTGCCTACCCAGATCTGAGAAAAATCATTGTCGCTAACGTCTTTCTAGATCAGCAATAGTCCCTTTATCTTTAGGGCACTCCACCTCGAACTAGCTTTAGGATTCAGAGAATATTTTGTAATATTTTGCAATGTATTGGGTTGGGTGGGTGTGGCTCTCTTGTATTAGAGTGTTTTTGGGGCTGTTTTTTTTTGTTGTATTCTTCTTTTAAATCTTTAATTCGATAAATCTCTGTTTCTCTTAAAAAAGATTATTTATATAATATATAATTACAATTATAATACATCAATATAATAAATAATAATATATTACAGAAATTTCGATTCAATTCATGACTTTAAGTCCAAATTACTTATTTTAAAGATGACTGACAGATCCTTTCCAAATCTCGAATACAGTCTCTACTTCAAAAACCTCATCAATTTTGGAAGACAATTTTGTTTGCCATATGGTACTCTATTTGGGGAGAAAGAGATGCAAGGATTTTTGAAGACAAAGAAAAGTAGATTAGGCTCATATGGGAAAGATCTAATATGTTATTTGCTACTTGGCTTTCGGTTTCTAGACTAAGCAAAGGGTACAAATTTGGGGAGTGACTTTGTAATGGGGGTGACATAATTAACTCCATGTAACTTTTTGTAAGCGTTTATATCTAGATATCTCATATGGAATGTACTCTCTTATTTAGTAATATATACATATTCTAGTTTCTTTTCAAAAAAAAAAAAAGATGACTGACAAATTAAATGGTACAAAAAGATCAAAAAAGTTTTGGCAACAATAAATAATAATAATAATAATAATAATAATTCATGGCAAATTGGCTTTCAAAATAGGGCAGGCCAGTGGTTGAGCTCAAATATTACCATTGATCGACGTATGTGCATAGTGACAGTGAACAGGTGAAGGCTGAATTAGTTCATTGGACAAAAATAAGAAAATTATCAAGAAGATACAATGTCTTATCAAATACTACATATGTTGATGGATAGTTTATTAATGCTTTGACCTAGGACACAGGCAGTTTATCTATGCTAAAGAATGAATTCCTAAGGCCTTAAGTTTTCATATATGCCCTAAAGCTCTCATTCAATTTTGTGTCAAGTTCATAACTCTAAATTGTAAATTGTGAGTTTATATCCAGAAATTGGACAAAGAATAGGACAAAAACTTATCATCAATGTTCTAAGAACTTTCAGGCATTTGACTGTTGATATTTAAGTTGGAAGATGAAAATTTAAATATTTCTCATTGATTGGATAATGAACTTCTTATTCCTTTGACTTTGATTTTGCAACAGTTAGGACCAAGAAAGCCATGTGGACAAGTGTGTGGAGATCATGATGACATGGCAGGTGTGTTGGCATATTTGGTGCCCATTTGACACTCATCCTTGCCACATAGGATCATATGCATTGTGTGAACTAAGCATATCCATCAATGGATTCTCAAGCCATTTGAAATGGAAACAGTTGGTCATAATATCACAATTAATGTAGCAAGGAAGTGTTTTAACTGTTACCATGTATTGGAAACAGATGGTCATTTATATGGTATCACTGACTATGGAAATAGGTGCTAAAGAAAGTGGGTGAGCTTAACTAGGACGTTGTGATCATTTTCCTCTAAAATATATCTTCCAGCAACTTGATTAAAAGGAAAAAGTGTTTGAATTAATTTTCTTAAAGAGCTCATTTACTGGAAAAAAAAATTATATTATGATCACCTAACTGGGCAAGCTTTTTGAATTTTGAATATCTTGCTATATACTGCTACTCATCTCAAATGGAAGAACTTTCTAGAAGATTTAGAATAACGTTAGTAAGAAAGAGGAATCGCCGAGCCAGATTTACAAGAATGGTAGATTCAATATTCCTTATTGTGGCAACTAAATGTGCAACATTATGGCTTAGCTAATTTGCATTAGGAAGCTCAATTCTGGGGATATAATCCAAAAGAAATTTTCTAATCATAATCTCTCTCCCTTTTATTGATGTATGTGTAGGGCTGCTGCTGAAAAAGCATCCCATCTCTTTGGTTGGTCTCAGATAATCATGGAAATGTGGCAGAAATGGCAAAACAAGTTCGATAAATTGTCCCCTCCATTTACTAACGATCTTTTTGCGGTGCAAGATAGGATTGTTCTAAGATCTCTCCACAAGTATTGGAAAATAATTCTGTTTGTCATCTAGTATAGCATTTGGGAAGAAAGATATCCAAGACTATTTAGGAACAAATTTAGAAAGGTGAAGCTTGTCTGGGATAGATCTCTAGTTTTGTTCGCCAGTTGGGTGTCTAGTTGCAAATTGTCGAGGGAATACAATTGTGGGGATTGATTATGCAATTGGAACAACATTATCGACTCCTTGTAACTGTGCTTGTCTCGATATCTCATCTAGCAAGTGCTTCTTTTTATGTTATTAATACATTTCTAGTTTCATCTCACAAAAAAAATGTGCAATTGTATGATTCAGCATATCTTTACGCATATGGAAAAATGTGTTTTTTGTTGCCTATAAAGAGCCAAGCACCTCAATGGAATGTAAGGGATCCAGTGTTAATATCTAATGTATTCTGGTGTTCTTTATTGGGCTTGAGCTTTATAAATGAGAGTTGTAGAAAGTCTTGTAAAGGCTAGAGCTATGTGAGTAGACTTAAAAAGATGCAACATCAGTGTGGCACACCTAAAGAGAAGTCTACGTCCTAAGTTGAGGCAACTTTGCCTTGTCATTGCTCTACGAAGAACATGTTGTAAAGTAAAGCATAAGTTTAAAGGTCACTTTGTCAATTACAACAGTCTTTCAGTTTGATTTAGTGGAACTTTTTACACCTGCGTGTGGCATTAGTTTAGTATGTCACTTTTTCAATCCTATTACGATAGTCTTTTGAGTTTGATGTTAGTGGAACCTTTTACACGTGGATTTATCCCTGTAGACGTAGTTTTGCCTAACTACATCATCAATCTGGTGTCTCATTTACTTTGCTTCGCAATTGATTGATATTTTATATCACTAAGGAGGGCATGTAGTGGACAATTTTTCCTAGATATCAAGGATGGTTATCAATTTGACTAGAAATAAAATTGGTGGAATAGCAATTGAGGAGTCCCAAATTGATGCTAGGGTTGGATATTGAAGAGACGGGGAGGGGTGCTTCTTTTTGAGGGGAAAAAAAAAAAAAAAAACATAATTTTATTAATGTACAAAAGAGTATAAACCCATAGAATATTACAACCATAAGATGTGATTATACTTATCTTAAACATTTCCAAAACCTATTACAATCTATTGAAGAACATTTACAAGCTTACAAGAGCTCCAATTCAACATCCAATTGAAAACTGAACGAGCCTCTAGCAAGGGGAAGCAGAAGTCTATAATCTAGCTGGAAGTTTCACGTCCTCTTAACGCTGAAACCTGTCTTCCTTTGCTTCTTTAAAAATTTCTGCAATTTCTTTCACGCCAAACCACCCACAACAATATGAGAAAAGCAATTTGCCCTAGTCCTTCTTTTTATTATCCAAAGTGGAGAAGTGCTTAAGTGTTAAACTCTCCCCTATCCGTGTGAGGAGGTAGGGGCAAACCTCCCTTCTCAGTATAGAAACCATTCTCTTCAAAGCCTTTTCACACAGGAGCATGGGAAGAAGATATGATCAATTTTCTAATCAGTTCGAAAACAAAGGGCACATCTGCAGGGGACAAAGACATACTAGGAAACCTCCTGTGCAAGACATCCCTTTTTTTTCTTCTTAAAAGGAAGAGACGAAATGATTTTATTGATATAAGAAAAATCAGCTAATGAGCATAAGAAATGGTCATTAGATAAACCTTAGGAAACCGTCAACTAAAAGACAACCACTGTAACAATCCTTCTCACACTTATATCAAAACAATCCAATTTCTAGTCAAATTCGTGCACTAAATTTAGATGTGCTAATGCAACTAGCTGCCATATGGTTAGACCATTCACCTACCTGATCTGCTTTCCTAAGTCTGCTGCCAAAGAATCATCCATTATTTCTCTCACACCATAAAATCCAAAACCACAGCTAGCAAAGGACACTGTTTATAGCCTTGCGCACCTTCTATTCAGTCCTGATACTCCCTTCCTTGCCTATTAAATATTGAGGCGCAGCATGTACCCCCTGCCGAAAGGCAAAGGTGCACTTCTAAGCTCACTTAGAGGACATTATTGTATATCAATAATTAGTCAATTTCACACATATAAACAAGTTTATAATTACTTTCAGCTTGCGTAATATAAAAGTCTAATCTTATATTGAGTAACATAAAATTAACTACATTTTAGAATCTTCAATTTTGCTTCCACTAATTAAAAATACCAGCAAAAAAAAACATTTTACGAAATAAGACAAGTTAACATACAGTGAAATAATAAAAATTTATGTGCCAACATCTGAGATAAAAATGCAAGTAAAATCAAAGTAGAAGATAGGAAAAAGGAAAACGTAATGTTGTGAATGGAAACATAACTCCAGAATTAAAATTAATGCCAATAAGCTATACAATCACTTACATAGCTATGAAGAATCACGAAACTTGTGCTTTATATATTTACACTAATCCCATGAAACCTTTAAAAAGCCTCATTGCTTGCCTTAAGTACAGCTTAGATGATTTAGTTACTGAAGGCCTAGGTAATGGACTAGTTATTGCACAGGCACAGCCATGAAAACATGAACTTGATCCACTTGAAATACATGTTCAGAGGCTTTGAAGTGCCACCTAAAAATTTCAACAGATCCACCCTATAGGAAAATAAAATTTCAATATAGCCAACTAGAAAACTCAATAACTTGTCAATTCTATGAGTAATCATCATAAATTTTTGACCAACATCAGACTCCTTCATTTAATGGAGGAGAAAATTACTAATTTAGGGTTTAGAAAAAAAAATATTTATGGCTTAAGCTTTAAAATAAAAAAAAAAATTTAAAAATTCAAGCCCTCCATAAAAATAAGATTTACGAACACCTCCCTGTAGTGTCTAGGCAACACCTTGACAACATTGTATGCAAGTGTGTAATTTTACCTTCACATTGGAGAAGCTGTTCAAAAATGGATTATGTGACCTCCAAGTAATAATGGAGCAACGTCAAATGTTGCACGAGTGCTCAAACATGATTAGCTATTCCATAAAGATCTTAATGGTCCACAAGTTTGTCCTCCCCTCAAATCCAAAAGTTCTTCATCAATAGGTAGGAGAATCCTTTTAGAGGAAAGAAGGAATGACTACATTGATAGATAAAAAGTAATTACAGGTTCACCAGAATTGAATTTATCCCACTGTACATCCAAAAGTTCTTCATCAATAGGTAGGAGAATCCTTTTAGAGGAAAGAAGGAATGACTACATTGATAGATAAAAAGTAATTACAGGTTCACCAGAATTGAATTTGTCCCACTGTATAAGTACTAAACACAAAGCCTTGTCTCGATTACCCTAACCAGTTCCCACATATAAACAGTTGACCTAACCCAACATCCACTCTGAAAGCGTCCAACCCTTTGCAAAAGGTGGCACGTATATCCAAAGACTCACCAATAATTTCACCTCTGCCCCTTACTGATTTTCAGATTTAAGAGTAACGTGAAAAAATCTGCTATTTCGCTATAGCCATAAAAACCAGTGCAGTTAAGAGAGCAATACAACATAGGCAGGAGTATTCTTTGGCCCCTACTCTTGTTATAAAGCAAAAGAACAGAGAAAATGAGAACAAATGCAACACTAGCCCATATTTCCAACTTGAGAATGTGAAACAAATTTATGAGATCTAAATTCCACATATCAATGCCAAAATGGGATCTGGTGTTTCCAGACTCTCCGTGCTTGTTTTGTCTTTGCTTCTAAAGCTCCAATTGATGAAGACAAAGGAGAATAGGACTAGCTTTTTCTCAATCATGCAAAATGCTTTGTTTGTAAAGCAAGGACTGGTGCCAGCTATCTTCGAGCACTTTCCTGGGTTTGTAATTCAAAATAACTGAAGGCAAAAGAATTCAATCATCTTTGACAAATATAACAACAACGTCCTAGCTAATAGGAGTCAAAAGAAGTCATATTATGTTAGCATTTCTTTTAATCATGCAAAATGCTTCTTTTATGAAGCAAGGATTCATTCCAGCCATTTCAAGCTTCCAAGGTTCGTAATTGTAGTGTTTTTAGGGCATCGTACAGGCGCAATGCTTGGTAGGCAATGGAGATTGTATAATTAATTAAAAAGTTTAGAAGGGTTTCCCTAATTTAAAAATAAAGGTTGAAAAACAAACCATCAAACCTTTTCGCTCCCCAAACTAATCATTTTCATTTGCTCATACCAAGTAGTGTCATCACGATCTTCAGCAACCGTCAATGACCCTCCGACACTAGACATTTGTGTCCAACATTTTTTTTGGTTTGGCGTACAAGACAGCTTACAATTTCATTAGATCTCTTGAATAATATGTATTATGGTATGAATTAATATTTTGTAAGGAAGTGTTCTTCTATCAATACACAAAAATTTAACTTTTACTAAATAACACTATTGTGTGTGTGTGTGTATATATATATATATATATAATTTTGTATATAAATTGTTCAAGAATGGTAAATAATTAACTAATTATTTAAAGACCTACAAATAAATATTTCTTTTATTGCTTAGCCTACAGTAAGGCTTTGCCTAGGCCACATCTTGCCTAGACAAATTGCCCAGAAATCGCCTTGGTACCTTGAAACAAGTGCTTAATTCAAAAACTATAACTGAAGACAAAAGAATTTAGACAACTTATATTAAGCAAAACCTCACCCAATGAATTACAAAAAGTATACAAATTTTAGAAAGCTAATTTACGTAATCAAAAGGACAATGCCTTTGAATAGTGAAAACTTAGATTGACACATAAAGTTGCAAATTGAAAGGCCATCTTCTGCATGGCCTCATTAGAATTGTCTTTCAAAATATAAAATAAAATAAAATAAAAATACAAAACTGCACCATTGTAATTGATAATGTCTCGCAGACAAAAAGAACTACACCATTATCAGATCAGCTCATATTCTATACTATAAATTTAACCCAAGAGATTTCATCATGTACTTGGTGTCACAAACTCCAACATTCAAAATGAGAAAATCGAAAGAGATGTTAAATTCATTAATGGAGTCAAGCATTCTGAGAAGAACAATCAAACTAATAGAAAAAAAAGTCTTCCACACAATATGCAAAAAGAACAAAGTGAAACAATCACCTGAGCTTTGCCCAATAAATTCAGTAGCTTTAACTGTATCTCCAATATTTGATAACGACTCCATTATATCCCTGGATGGAAGTATATTTTTCTTTAAATAATCCCATTAGATGACGAATAAATTAAAATACAACATGATAATATGATATATTCAAAGCAGGAAACATCTCAAAAATAAAAATATAAGTTCAAAGATAGAAACAGTGATGCAGTGCTTGAATTCAAATGGTAACACATAAAATTGCTTGAATAGGACTCATTTGTTGACAACATAGCTCATAAGATTTGTCCTCACCTGACACTACCCCTGAAATTTGAGAAAATAATTACCCTTGAGCTCTTTGGGTCATTAGTTTCTGCATCAATTAATCACACTTCAGAAAGAGTTACAGACATGCAATAACAGAACATGATATTCAACCACTACCTATTCTACAAGCAGTAACACACTAATTTCTACAATTCCAGCAAGTAAAAAATAACGAAGACAGTCAGAAAAGGGGAAAACCAAAACTCAATTCAACATAAGTTCACTTCAACAAAAGTACTGTGTACTGAAGGCGTAAATCAAAATTCTTTGATCACTTATGGTCAAGGAACAACTGCAGCTTCTGGTTCCAAGTCTAATCAAATTATTTCTCAACGAGAGACACACCCAAAATGTCTTATGCATCTAAACCAATTTCCATGAACTTGGTAATGCTTTGTTGAGTTGGGTTGAAAAAAGATAAGCCATTGCACATATGGTATATGACTACAAAACTTTCTTATACAGCTTTGAAAAAAAATGTGAAGCATAATTGAGAAAGTTTGCATTTTCTAGGTGAAATATGAGCCTAGGATGGCATGAAACAGTCTAAGGGTGGCAATTCCTGTTACCAGGCTGTAAACTGGTCATGTCAAGACGTAGGTATCACACATATATTGCAAGCCCTAACACAACCTATTTATGAATCATGTCATGACATGAAAACTCAAACACAATATGCCAAATAAACAGGTGACTCAAATACAACACATTTAACGCACCATTTGAATTGTTCATATTTGGTCGTATTTAACGTAGCACGACACATACATTAACAAATTTGATTAAAGGTATGTATAACATATTTAACCTGTCGTAGCCTATTGATAACCTATTCTATGTAATATGTATAACATATTTATAACCTTTTAACAATCTAGTTAACATGTACAAATTAAAATTAGTGTAATAAGTCAGAACATAATTAAACAATCATCAAAAAATTTTAAATTGTTTTTCTTTAAAAATATTAATAAAAATGCAAAACATAAATAATTCATGAAAAATAAATTAAATATAAAAATATTTTCTGAAAAAATTAAAGAAAAAAGAAATTATGTCATCAACATGCTCATAAATGAATTAATTTTGGATTGACCTATTTATAACTTATCTTTATATGTATTAAAAAGGCTTTTTTGTGTGTGTGTGTGTTTTTTTGGGGGGGGGGGGGGGGGGGGGGGGGGTGGGGGGGGGGGGGTGGGTGTGGGGGCGGGGGGGGGGGGTTGTCCCGCTAGCTTATATGAGTAGTCGGAGTTAAAGAACACTCTTATTTTCTATAAAAGAAAACTAGAAGGTGGAAAATTAGG
>JAJIYU010006907.1:0-19890 GCA_030144865.1 Tinospora cordifolia | reverse complement strand
AAAATATTTTTGTTTATAGTAGGAACACATAAGGTGTTGGGGTAAACCAAAGCAGAGTGCAAGGTTGAAGAAATGGACTTCCCTAATTTGAGAGATACAGAATTGCCATTACCAACCACAAGCAATTTTCTACCTGAGTATTTTGAACAAGTGCGCAACTGATTGATGTCCAATGTAACATGATTTGCAGCACAACTATTGGTGTACCAAACAGTGTCGACAACTGAATCGGGGGTTGCAATTAAGGCTTTTGAAGGACGCATAACAGTTTTGAGGAGTAGAACCCATAAGTGCCATATTTTTTTTATAGTAACACAGTAGTTGAGTGGCTGAATTTTTCCACAAATTTTACAAGTTGGCCTGCTTGAATTTCCGTTATTACCTCCCCTACCTCTTGAGCGACCACTATTGGAAGGACTGGAATTAGAACCACCACCAGAAGTATTTTTCTGTGGTTGCGTTTGGTTGGATTGAGCGATTGATTAGAGGAGTTGTGCCTGGAGGAATACATCCTGGCTTCTGAAAAGCAGCATTAGCAGATTGTGGCCCATTTAGATTTAGTGTGCCAATGTTGGAGAGACTTGAAGTTGTAGCAACTTTTGACCGAAACCAATCAGCAAGGCTTGCATTATAGGTCATTTTAAATCTAGTTTCTTTCGTAATAAGGTGGTGTTGTGGAGAAAATTTGCATCCAGACCTGTAAGTTAGCGGGAATTGAAATCTTGAGTGGAAAATGGAGCGCTAGCCACTGCTAAACTATCCAAAACAATCCTTCATAGTGTTCAAATATTGAACAATGGTTTGGCGTCCCCTCCTTGTGGTTTGAATGCCAGTGCTATCAATTTGAAAGTGGGCAAAATTATGAACACCACAGAGATCTTCAATGGCCTGCCAGCAGATGGAGATGTTGCATAACCAATGATTTCTGAAGGAATTGATCAGCGAGAGAGTTTAGGAACCATCCTAATAAGAGTTGATCTCTGCTCATCCAATCTTCACAATTTGGGTTGATCATGCCAGTATCAGCAAGAATAGGAAGCAGTCATGGTTTGATGCTGGGCAATTATGTAAAGAAAATTGATCTATTCACCTCACACCTTTCTCGTTCTTTGGGTGACACCTTCCTTTCTATAGATACGGAGTTTTACTGCCAGTCTACCTTGCATCTGGGGGCCTTCAAGTTTCTAACATTGGATGATTGGCAAAACAAGAGATCTCCATATTAAAAAAATTTCCTCTGTTTAAGTTGATAAGCATTTCCTGATTCAAAGAGTTGTCAGCAGGAGTTATAGGAGGAGGGTGACTACCCAGTTAAGAAGAAGAAGCCAAGGTGTGTGTCTCAGGTATTTGATACCATATCAGAACATTTATGAAGAAGAAACCTGTAAATGCAGGTTCTGCTTACTACAACATGAGCTCCTTTTTTATTGTATGGAGAACCAAAATTGATTACAATTATTGGATAATGGTGACACGTCTCCAATCTAGCTTACAAAGGATAACCAACCATGTAATGTTGCAATCAGAGAACAGCAAGAGTAATGATTAATTAACTGACAGAATATTCTAACCAAGATAACTAACTAGCTTGGCGTCACATGGTGGAACAGAAATGGAGATGATTTAGTGTGTTTTTCTAATGCTCTCTCACTTCTGACTGTTGTACAAGTAGCAACAACTTTCCGTCAACATCATACATATGTAACAAGAACCAATGCTTCACTTCATGGTTTGTCCACTGAATGCTTGTAAATATTTCTCATGTTAAAACCTTCCTATCACATCTGTGTAAGTCATCACATCACCTTACATAATTAATTTTGTTAGAGATCCTCAAGTGGCTCGATTCTTTTTCTTTGAGCTCTTTTGCAGTTACCTAATAGCTCAGTGTTCGTTTCTAGGGAGAAGGCCAGTTACATTCTTCTCATCTTACCACTACAGAATTGTGGAATGGGGTTTCCTGTGGGAGGCCTTGTTATTGAATCACCAGTCCTTCTGGGAAATATCTATCATAAGATTTCAGCTGTTCTTTATCTGGCAGATATAAGTTCTTTTGAGATTAATCAACTTAAAAAGGAAAAAAAAAAAAAAAAAAAAACCAATAGCCTTCCTTTATTTTGTATTTCCTAGTCCTACCATTGGAACATACCTTTCTAGGATGAATACTGCTCTATAGGGCATCCCTATTTCCATTTCTTTCAAAAATTGGCATTGTTTGCCTAATGCACCTGGGTTGCTTAAAAGAAAGATAAAATATGTTGAATTTGATTTTGCTTAATTAGTTTCTAGCTCTCTATGTTTTCTTATGTTTTTCTTTTTTTTTTTTTTGAAAAAGGAAACTAATATATTAATAAGATAAAAGCACATGCCGGACGAGAAGTCCGACCACATAACAAAACAAAGTTACATAGAACATAAGATACTCCTCCCTTTACAAAGCCACTTTCCTAAGGAATACCCAAGCCCTAATTTAGTAGAACCGATCCAGGTAGTAAACGGAATGTTGGATCTTTCCCATAGCATCCGTTCCATCTTCTTCTTTCCTACAAAAATTCTGTTATTCCTTTCCTCCCATATGTTTTCTTATGTTTTTCAAAACAAATTTGTGATTTTCAAGACATGGACTTTCTCATCATTTGAGATGTTTGGTGGTTGATTTTCTCTTCCATCTCAACTTTTGGTTAAATAAAACTTCAAGAAGAAGACATTATAAATTCAGAACAAAATTGTGATTTCCCTTTTATGCAGAGAGAATACTCATTGTTTGGGTTGGACGCAATCAAATGCCTCTTTTTTATCATATTCTTAAAGAGGGAGACGTCTGTGGAACTTTTTAGATTCAATTCAACCTAGACTATTTGTGGAAATATGACTTTGATAATAAAGGAAAATATTTCTGCACATGGAGTGTACTGCCTGCTTAAACTGTTTCACTGTTCCTATGGCTGTTATTGAGGGGGCTCATGTTTTGTGGGGAATAAAAACCCTTTATTTGGAAGTTGGAGACGTCGTAAAAGTTGATCTTGTATTTCAAGGCTGATTGTTATTGCAAGAGAACTTTTTAAGGAAACTAAATTCTCCTTTAGTGTTCGGTGTTCATTGCTCTACAAGGAAGTATTTTCTTATATTGAATTGGATCCATGTTTCCTTGCCTATCCCAAGGTTCTTTTCTCCTTCTTCCTACTCTCTTCCTTGCCCATCCCTTCTCTTTTTGTGCTTGTCCATTTTGGTCCAACAGAAGTGTTTTATAGTCTAATCTTGTTCTACATCCTAAATTTCTATTGTTGATGATTGGTCCAAGTAGTGCTTTAAGCCAAGAAAATAGTCTGGTCCAAGTAGTGCTTTAAGCCAAGAAAATAGTCTAAGTTAACATACATGATGATACTCTGCGGAAGGAGAAATTTGTGCATTCAATATTAATTATCCAAAATATGCAAACTTGTAATGAAAGCTGGAGCAAATTGGCAAGAAGAATTTACAAGTGGCCTATGTTTTAATTTAGTATCTTAGCATTTATTTACTATACCAATTAATTTGTTCCTTTGAGGTTGATTCACTGATTACATGGTTGAATTGTGCAGTGAGAAGTAGAAATCTTGGTTGTTCCCGGGCTCAATGTATTTTGTCCATGGCAGCAACAACAACAACAACAACTATGGTTGTTGATGTGGAAAAGCTTCAGCTACCTTCTTTGGAAGGTCATCCAATTTCCTTGGCATCTGATAGACCTTTGCCATATGTTGGAGCTATCGGTCCACCCGAAAAGGTTTGAACTACTTACTTATTTGTCAGGAGCAAACACTAGACTGTGTCCAGGAGCATGGTAGTATAAAGGAAATCTTCTACTTATTGTCATGAGCAGACACTATTAAGTTTGTTACCCAACTGATTCCCTTTGTTTATAAGAGTGTTTTTGCTTAGGAAGTTTGTTTCTTTTGAGGACGAGCGGATTGCTGGTATTGCAAAGCAAGTTCATTATGTGCAAAATTTAGTTGACATGATCAATGATCATGGAGTATATACCTTTAGGAAATTTCATACTGTCTCATAATTGTCCTGCTGCAATTAAGTTGCTCCAATTATATTGATTAGTTTGAAATTTATCATATTAACCCAATAAAATATTGTTATCTAATTGATGAACTATTGTTTAGGAATGGACTGTACCCATCAACTTATGTGCGCTTTGAAATGCAGTCATTTACTTGATAATCTGCCATGCACTTCACATTCCTTGGGTGAATGTAATTTTTGCACTTTTCGGATTTATGACCAACATAACAAGTAGACAGCTTGTTAGAGAATTATTATTTTTGGCCAATTGAATTTGTTGTCTTGATGTTTCTTTTGCAGACCAACAATGAGGCAAACTTGGTTAATGAAGCACTTCTTACTGGTGAAGAGGCTGTAATAGCTGCTGCTGCTGCTGAGGCGGTTGCTCTTGCAAGAGCTGCAGTGGAGACTGCCCAAGATGCCGCCTTGATGATTAGCAATGGCCCTTTTATGCCTGCGAATTCTACATTGGAGTTTTGCAATACCCAACATGAGAGGGCACACATAAGTGCAAAGGGGAGGCTTGGAGGAGTGAGCCATCCTACTCTGAAAGCAGAAACAGGAATAGATGAAGAACATTCTATAGAGTTCTCTCCTAATAAATTTGAAATGATTCAAGAAAGAGAACACTCGGCTCAGTTCTATCTTCATAATCCGAGCAATTTGGAATCCAAAAATGATAAACTTCAAGAAATGCAACTTAACATGGCTGTAGGTGTGAAATCTGGGCGTCAAACAGAACGGCAAGCCAAAAGAGCAAAGGCGGTCCAGAAAGCTTCTACCAATCTTATCTCTGTGAACCCTGGATCATCTAGTCGGAGAAAACGTGCTGCTTTGCAAGTTGTAGACTATTCTGATCCCTTGCGCTACTTGAGGGGAACTACTAGCAGTTCGAGGCTCCTCACTGCTTCTGAAGAGCTCGAGTTGTCTGAAGGAATACAGGTGCAATTTTAATTTTATAACTTATAAATATTGTAGTTCTCTGGACAACTTACTTTTTGATTACACACACACATAAATTCAAATTTTATCAGAAAAGTATTCGTTGTTTATCAATCCAAATTAATCACAAGTTACACATAATAAAAATGACTAATATAAGATAGAAGGTTCTAGGTTTGCACTTTGCAGTAGCGTATCCAATGGTTAAACTCTTGCAATAGTTACAACATTAAGACAACATTTTGATTAAAAAAAAAAGCAAAGAGGATCTTTATTTCCTTTCCTTTTTTTTTTGAAGACCAAACCATGCACCATATACCTTGCAATTCTATACAATATTTCTTGTCCTTCTAAAGTTTCAAGGAGGAAAAAAACAGAGCAAATTAATTAATGAAAAGAAACCATTTCTATGAACTCCATCTTTTGTTCATGTTAAAAAAAAAAGAAGAAATGAGTATAAAATTAGAGTGTAGCTAACTAACTAGGCTCCCTCCAATTGTAGGTATGGAGAAGAGATGGCATATAACCTTAGTTTTATGTGCTGAAGTTGTTTCTAGATTGGAACATGTGATTTCTTGGACATGATCAAGCAACCTCAACTATTATGCCAAGGTTCTCGTTTAGAAGAAGAATTGAGCGTGAAACTTTCGCAGTTGGTCCACTTTGGGTCTGTTGTTTGCAGCATTACCTTGAAAAAAAAAGGAGGTTGTTCTTGGGCTTGAATTTGAGAGTATTTAGCAAAAGGAGAAATGAGTATTTAGTAAAATATTCTTTCAAGAAGATGAAGAATTAAGAAAGCAAAAGAGGAATAGTTACCCGTTAATTAAAGTCGAAATCCTGATTCAAGTGATGAATCATAAACTAAATAGATGAGGAAAAATTTGTAATAACTACCTCAAAAACATCATGAGAACTTGATTGATAAAATAAGAGTCAATATTGATGACTATTCATTTGTTTTCCATTTTTTAGGGGTATAAAGTTTCTAATTATTTACCTAGGCGATCCCAAATAAAGTAATATATTGGTTGATTATGAAGGAGAATAAGAAACTTAATTATTAAGGAAGTACAATACCATGAAATCATTTGCAAGACTGGTCCCATGTGCAGTTTTAGCTTATGTTATACTTAAAGTAGATTGTTCTTGACAAATGTTTGTGGATAGTAGAATGTTAATGTAATTAGTACTAGTGTAGATTGCCTATTTGTTGGTTGGAAGACGTATTACCAGTATGGTTGGCCCAAGATTTGACCAACACCAAATTGGTGATTAAGTGGAAAAAACATTGCTAATTTGTCTTGGAACTTGTCAAAATGCTAGTTTGAACGTCAAAGATGGCGATTTGAGAAGAGAGAAGGAAAATAAGAAAACTATCGTGTGGAACACCGGTATGGTGCTAACCAAAGAGCCTTTGATGCCTTAAGTTCAAAAGTTTGTAGCATAATTTCTGTTGTAGAGAAGAGATCAATCAATGGGATAATATCAATTAGTGGATTAAAAATATCAATTAATGAGATTAATGAGAAAGGAGTGAATAAGAAAGAATTTTTCCTCTTTTATCCGGAGTAGGTTATAGAGCTGCCGAACCATGCAATCTGGTTGTTCCTCAATTATTCTTAGTTTTACAACATGGTATTAGAGCTCTAGGCCCAAAACCCTGGATTTATTTGGCCTTCATTGTTGAACTTGTTTCAGCTCAACCTTCATCATTGGAACAAAAAATCTGGGCTATATTTCTGAACTTCTTTTCTCACACGTTGCTATTGCTGTTCACACTCACTGCACATCTCACTTGCTAGCTGTGGCTCATTGCTTGTTGCTGCTATTTCTCGACATCCTTGTGTTCATCGTTGCTACTTCCACCATCTTCATGGCCCCATTTTTTCACCATCTTCCACCTTCTTTTGCCGGGGCCAAAACATCCTCATCTTGTCACCATTGTTGGTTTCTGCTCTCTTCATCTTCCATCTTCTTTTCATCGGTGCCATCTCCATCTTTGAAACAAATATGAAAAGAAAAAGGAGAGGATCACATTTAGAAAGTAAAGAGACAAAGGGCTTTTTTTTTTTTTTTTTCTAAAAAGAAAAAAAGAAAAAAAGTAAAAGAAGAAACTCCATTTCCTGCCTTCATTGCCAAAGTGAAGTTTGTTGGACCTTCCTCATTGTTACCAAAGAATTAGACCAAGCGTCAGTATTATTGTTGTTGCTTCCACCGCTTTGTAAGCCAAAAGAAAGATGTCTATCATGCAACCAGTTTTAAAACATGATTTCTAAGTAAAATATTCAGATGGATTCAAATCAGAAAACATTAAGAGATTGAGAACTCTACTTGACACTTTTGAGAAGCTCTCAAGTACGAATTCGTTGGCCCATTCAAGTAAAGTCCCTATTTCTATTGGATTCAAAGTCGTGGATATATCATTTGACAACCTTGAATTATAGATTATGGAGCAATTGACATATAATTTAACACTTCTCATATATTTCTTACCTATAACCCAATTCCGAGCAGTTGAAAATAACCACAAGTGATGGGTCTCTAATCACTATTGTGGGCATAGGGGATGTTTACCTTAACCCAACACTTATGCTTAAAAATGTACTTCACGCACTGAGGTTCTCCACTAATCTTGTCTCAATTTAAAAGCTCACCCATGATTTAAATTTAATGTCATTTTTTGCCCTATCCACAATGTATTTCAATAAAAGGGAAAGCAGAAGATCTATTCATTAGTAAAAGGGGAATGAGATATCCCAATACAAAGGCAATAGATACAAATTTGCTCCAGTCAGATATATAATGAAGCATTGGGTAATTGCAAAACATACAAAATGTTACCCTAGTTCCTCAGCCACTCCCCTCTCCCACTCCCCAAAACGTAATCCTCTCCCCCAGGACACAAAAACCTAGGTAGCAAAAGGATGACTGATCTTTGCCACACATGATGCGAGGAAGATTCTTCCTCTTTGAAGATCCTATTATTGCGCTCCTCCCAAACCACATACAAAATAGCTAGGGCACATTTCTAGTAGTTTATGATAAGGCAATACAACTGTTGTATATGCCTAATGGCAGCCCATTTGGATTTTAATGCCCATTTATACAACATCAAATCAACATCTCCATCATATATTCCAATACAAAACACTCCCAATCATAAAAATGTCAATTATATTATCCTAAATGTTAACAGGTTGACTCCTCGTCCGGCATGTAATCTCTTTTTTAATATATATATATGAGTTTCCTTTTTCAAAAAAAAAAAAAAAAAAAAAAAATTTAACAGGTTGACAAGTGTGGATAACAAAGGTTAACCTATCTGCACATGTTGATGCCACACTAGTTGAGTTCCTTGTATGTACCTTCCCTCTTTAGACCTCAACAATGCACAACCCACTGTGACCTGATGAGGCATTTCCATACGGTCTGATCGTGAATATTCTTGAATGATGCCATCCAAAATGGACTTCCTGTTGCATCAAAAGTTTACAGCCCGAACTTGGTGCATATATGTTCTTTCTCTTCATCCATCGGAGTTAAGGGTACATGTTTACTAACCCAGTAACCAGGGCTGGTAGAGGAGAGCTCATGCAAGATCAGTCCCAGTATTTGATCATGCCATCCCAGCCACAAGTTGCAACTTTGCTCTGTTCCAGTGGATGCCACTCACACCCAATGCAAACACCTTCATGACACTTAATAGTCTGAGAAACCTTGCAAGTCTCCAGTTCCAGAACCAGCATTTTCCCTCACCATCTCCAGACAGTACATACTGTCCATCAGGAGAGATGTTGAGTTGAAAAGCATATCCTGCCACCACCAGGCCAGCAAATCTCTTCTTCTTATCGAGCTGAACCTCTTCCTGGTACTATATATACGAATCTGATTGTCTAAACTTTGTGCTGCGGGCCAATTTGAATTTGGGTGAAGTGAAATTGCCGGCATGGAATGCATGTGAGCTCACTAATTTACTTTATAACAACCGGAATCCCGAACTCCCACACTTGGAGGGACTTATCATCACTTGAAGTAACAAACCTCCTGTTATTATCTACAAATGTAATTGTATTCACAGCTTCTAGATGTTGATCGTACTCTCGAGCGATCTGTCCAGTATTCATATCCACTGAACAATCTTCTTATCACTCATCCCTGCTAGAAATATATTCTACTTATCTTCATCAGGATTAAGTTTAACAACATACGGAATCTTCCCAGTAGAAAACGTGAGATCACCTTCCCAGTCTTTGTATCACAATCCTTAATGTTCTTATCATACCCGACACTCAAAAACTTAGTTCCATCATTAGAAAACGAAATATCTCGAATTGCCTCCGCATGCCCCATATAAGTCCTCATACATTTCCCAGAATTAAAAATATACCAAATCTTAACCTTCGAATCCATACTTGCTGGGAGCAAAAGATGACCATATTTCAGAAAGAAGCAAATTGTTGATACCCCCTTGGTGTGCCTACTCCATGTTTGAATCAATCGTTTGGGCATATAACACCATTCATTTGTAGCCTTAGCATCTTTAGGAGGAGGAATCCAAGACCTACCCTGATGATCCCTTTCCTCCTTCCCATGAAATGTGCTCTTATCAGCCACCAATTCAGCCTTTTCTCCACCTTGTCCTATCTCTTTTTGTGCCGTCTTCTCCACCTACTCTTCCGCATACTTCTTCTGCTCCTTCGTCAATTCACTCTGCAATCCTTCCTTCTTTCCAGCTCATGGACTCTTCTTGTTCTTCTTCAACCACTCTTCACACCGAATTCTCAACCTCACCCTTGCTGTCGCCAGGACCAGCAAAACTGCCATTCACTTCACGCTCCTTCTTCCTCTCAAGTTTTTGCCTTTTTCTGCTCTTGCTGCAGAATGTTATAAACTGAAACACCATCATTCTTCTGCAATGCTTCCAAATTGCCGAAGTAATTTTATGGGATAGATGTTGAAGGATCGGCCGTGTAACTGTATTTGTGAAAAGTATTGTACTGTTTGTCGAAGACGAAGGGTTCAATGATGGCGTTTTTGACAAACCCTAGCTTGTGGTTTCGCACTTTCGCATACCCTGTGCGATTCCGTCTTTGGCATAGGGATGAGCGGGGCTGTAGATTGGAGCCCAGGGCTGATCGTAGGCAGGGTTAAAAGCAAAGACCTGCTGAGGGGGATCGATTGGTTTGTAGAGAGTTCGGTTGGCGTCGGCGACTGTTAGGGCATGTGTGGTCTCGTCAACTTAGGGAACAGAAGATTTGGAAGGGAGTGACATTTCTAGTAGTTTATAAAATGTGGATTTCCACTTCTTTGATGCACTACAAAAAGGTTGTCTTCCCTTGGACGGGCATCAATTCATGTTGATTTTCCTACCTCTGCTAGATGCTTTTTGTAAACTTGCAACTCCCAAAGATGTGTCCTCTTACTTCATTTGCACACCTACATAGGCAACACCAAGGAGAGAGATTTGTGTTAGGATATTTCTTCTGAATTCTGTTTGTAATATTAAGCTTATTAAAATTAATTAACGATCCTAGAATCTTGGCTTTAATGGGAGCTGCTGTTGTCCATATGAATCTTGCATTTGGATCCAGTTCTTAAAGTGGAGATTATGGTTCAATCTTTTTCAAAAAGGACTTGGATCAGAATTTTCCAGAGCTGTCAACTACTCAGATCCTTTTATCTTCCTCGCCCTGGAGTGTTACCACCTCCAAAATTTGAAGTAGTTGTATTACTTCTTTTTCTCCCTCTTCACCCAAGCTGCCCTTAATTAATATTTTAGTTCCAACCTGAATGGACCTCTTCCTCTCCATCTCCCTTAACTAGGAAAGCTGCAACTGGAGCATCATGTAATGCCAATTTGATGTAGATCCTTAAGAACAAGTCCTTAAAAGGATGTGCCCCACACCATTGATCCTCCCTAAATATGGTGAGTTCTCTGTTGCCTATCTTCCATCTTACCTGTTATTGAAGAAGAGGGTAAAGGGTGAAGATGAACTTCCATGGGCTCTTGGAAGTGGCACAAGGTGCAAAGTAGCCTTCGACCCCTTCTTTCTTGAATCATGTATTGCCTTATCCTCATGAAACCTTTGTAACCATTTGGCCATTAAGGCTTTTTTTTTTTTGTTTTTTTTGTATTTTTTATTGTCATGCTACCCAAGCCTAATCTTCCCTTGTCCACTGACCTATTGGCCTACCTCCACTTCACCAACCTGTGGCTAGCTCCTCCTTCCTCCTCCAAAAGAAGTCCCTTTTTTAACCTTTCAATCAACTTAGCTGCCCTCCTTGGTATCTTAAAACCAGACAAAAAGTAGGTGGGAATAGCTTCAAAGACTGACTTAAGGAGTGGTAATCTACCTCCCCTAGAAAGACAGTTGTGTCTTGATCCCTCAACTCTTTTTCTGATTGTTTGGATAATTGGGCCCTAGAAGGATAACTTCCTTGGGTTCTTTCCCTACTGGAAGCCAAAGGTAATGCATTGGCTAGTTTCCCTTCTCCGCTTCCAACCTACCGACAACCTCATTAATATCAATTTCCATCATGTTAAGCTGTGCAATTTGGCTCTTCCTGCAGTTGATATTTTGCCCTCAGACTTCGCAAAAGGCTTCAAGTATCCTCATAGCATTATCCAAACTTTCCTTGTCATTATTAATGAACGAATGGCAGTCATCCGCATACTGAATATGTGACCCTTGTATATCACCTCTTCCTACCACAAATCCTTTTAACTTGCTTTTATTTCTAGCCTTTATAATCAATCCATTCAACACATTTACCACCATTATGTAACTGGAAGGGGACAAGGGATCACCTTGTCACAAGCCTTTACTATTGTGAATTTTGCCCCTTGGCCTACCATCGATAATGATGGAACAGTTTGTGGTCTTTAGGCACCTTACCATCCATATCCTCCATCTGTCTCCACCCTTCCTCCCCAAGACATAGTTCATGAAATTCCAATCATTTGATACATATATGCCTTAGTGAAATCCACTTTAACATTCACCCCTTCTTTCTTTTTCAATCTATTATGTTCCACCACCTCATTTGCCACCAAACATGCTTGAGTGATCTATCTTCCTTTAACGAAAGCCATGTGGGTATCATCTGCAGTCTTCTCAATAACTTCCCTCAATCTATTGGCAAGTAATTTTGCTATACTCTTATACGAACTAGTTACTAGACTTATTGGCTTGGAATTCTCCACCTTCTTTGCATTGCTTTTCTTAGCAATAAGACAAATATAAGTTTTATTTATAGCTCTATTTATCACTCCATCCTCATAAAACTGCCTTATAACTTCTATAAGATCACCTTTAATTAGATCCTAATTCTTCTTATAGAACTCCATGGTAAAACCATTAGCATCAGACAATTCCATATTGTGCTCCTAACTCATCTTCTTCAAATGGACTTTTCTAGCCTTTGCCTTTTCTATTTACCAACTGGGGACCATTCAATTCCACCCAAGACCCATCTTTTTCATTCTTTTCTATTAAACAACCTGTCAGAATACTTTATTATTACATCTTCAATGCCAAGCTCCTCCTCAATCATCTCATCACAATCTTCAATTTTCCAAATCTGATTCTTGCATTTCCTCATTGAAAGGATTTGTGGAAGTATTTGCTGTTTACCTCCCCTTCCCTTGCCCACTTAAGTTTGGTCATTTGTCTGGCAGTTCTTTCTCTTCACCTATCAATTTCCATTGTTTCTCCCACTACTCGACTCCATTTAGTCTTAGACATTCTCCCTTCTGCCATCTTCCTTTGAATTCCTTGCATCTCCCCTTCAAGTTTGACTTTCCTTAATTCATCTTTAGTTTTATCCCTCCTGCGCCATATCTTAATATTTTCCTTTATCCTCCTTAATTTTCTGTTAAATTTGAAACCAGGCCATCCGACTAAGCTGTCACCTGTTCACCATGACTAAATCTTTTTCCTAAACTACTTTTTCTCCAACCAAGCGTTTTCGAATTTAAAAGGGGTAGGATCCCAAATTATTTTGCTTGTCTCCATCATCACCGACCAGTGATTCAAGGTTAATCTCTGAAGAACTAAAGCCTTACTCTTTCTTCCATCTCCTCCCATTTCAAATTGAACAAAAACCTATTTAACCAGGCACTGTCAATGTGCTTCTGCCATTTGTCTAGGAGAATTGAAAATTTGAGTTCTCTATTGCCCTCAACCCCATGAAGTTGATTAGCTCCTCAAACTGAATCATGGTGCTTTCATAATTCTTGCCTCGAGATTCTCACTTGGTATCCTGATAGCATTAAAATTCCCCGCAACACATTAGGGACCTTGGCATAGGTGGATAGGTGTCATCGTGGGTGTACCAAATATTTGATAGATTTGGCTTTGACCAATTAATATTTGATCACATACATGATCGTTGATTTTGATTTTGATAGGACTGATGATATAACTAGACATTACTCTTTAGAGCGTCCAGATTTGATGATTGGCCATATGGTGTCATTTTGAAATGATTGATCCCCGGACCAAAAGGGACATCATGGTTGAACCCTTCGGTTTTAACTATAACTATAAATAATTTAACGTTTGAATCGCTTAATGATTGATACGTGTTTGAGTGTATAGTAATTAACTTTTATAATGTTTATGAGATGCTGATATGATCCACTTGGCTCTTTGAGCTCATTTATTTTATTTTTTAGGTGAAAATTAAAGATGATGCATCTTAGTTCCAGATTGGGAAGTTCAATATTGATTATATAGGACCATTTTATTTAAGAGTCTTATTAACATTAATGACTAGTTTTAAAGGCCACAAAGCCTAATTTGATTAATGGTTTTATTTTAAAATTAGTTATTTTTATATTTGAACAACTGAGTGTTGCATACTGAGCACTGTTATAAATAAAATTGTTTTTGAGTAGCTTTATGTGTATTTGAAAGGTCTATTGTATAAATAGGCAAATTCATTGGTTTTTATTGGTATGATATTGTTTGGATGCCCTAGGTATATTAATTATAATGATTAAAAATTTGGATGCCTTGAAAATCGCAATAACTGTTTTATTACTTGTTGAGATTCATGACACAGATTGTTGATAGAGAACATAAGTAGCACACGCGCCTATTGAGGATCCTAACTTATGTGTTGGATAAATGTATCATTGCTATTGACTAAGGGCAATTCCTCCTAGAAAGACAATTTCTCCTCTTTTTCATACGACCCATACACTGCAAAGAGGTACCATTCTATAGTTTAAATATTCCTGATTTTAATTGAGATAGAATAACTCAATTGCTAAGCCTCCATCACTTCAACGACCCTTGTGTCCTGCATGATTAGAATGCCTCGTACAATACCTCTTGCCACCAAAGTAGCCCACACCACATATTTACTTCTCCACAAATTTTTAACTAGTTCTTTTTGAGTGATTTCTCTCTTCTTCTCTTGGAGAGCTACTATATCAGGCCTAACTCTATTCATGGTTCTCTTTATGCCTGTCATTTCTTGTTTGACCCACAACCTTTGATGTGCACGAGATTTTCTTCATTTCCACCAAAATTTCCTCTTAACTCATATCCTCTACTTTGCTTAGGTTGCCTCTCTAATGTTTGTCTCAATTTGGTCCAAGAACTCATTGAGTTGGCAATCTCTTCTTCCTCTTTCCTATTTTCTTCCTTATTTGAACCCTCCTTTGAACCCTTTTGTCTCTTCATCTCGAATTGAGCTTCCCGCTCTATCACCTTCTGTTGATCCGACCCTCATATAAAAATTGTGGGGTAGAGTTTGAATAAGAAGGTATGAAGATAATTATGCATACTTTTTGGCCTTATCTTTCTCTTGGCTTTGCTCTTCTTCACTATCATTGTACAAGTTGATGCTCCATTGTGTTCCTCCATCCTTTCCTTTTGTTTCTTCCTCAATTTATGTCTCAATTACATATTCCTCCACCTCGTCACTCTCCTTCTCCTTGTTCTGTTCTTTTGAGGTGGGCCCATTCTTTCATGAAGTCTCCAAAGCTTATTGTATCTTGTTCCACCTTCCGTAGACCCTATTAGGAGCTTGTCATGCAGATGGTCAAAGAAGGGTGAAAGGGTGGAAAAAGAGTTATCCTTTGAGGGGCGGAAGGCTGTTACTTACAAAAACAGTGCTGGAAGCAATTCTCACTTACTACCTTTCAGTCTTTTAGGTTCCACACAAAGTAGCCACAGAGATAGAAAGAATAATGAGGAAATCTTTATGGAAGAATGAAGACAAAGATCACAAATCTCATTTAGTGAAGTGGAAAAGGTGTGCAAAGATACTTAGAACCTCACATTTGATGGAAAGCAGGGAAGGGAAATAATGTGTGATTTTGGGAAGATACTTGCTGTGGGACAGTGAATTTTATGGCTAGTTTTCCAAATCTGTAGTGGTTATTAGTGAAACATAACAAGCCTGTTTATGAGTTTTTGATTCTCAGCTGGGTAGAGGGGAACAATACATGGGCTTGGAACTTGCACTTTGACGGGAACATAAATGACACTAGATTGAGAGAGATGTTAGAAATGCTGGAATTTTTGGCTTGGTTGATATGCATAAGGAAGCTCAATTCTGTGGATATAATTCAAAAGAAATTTCCTAATTATAATCTCTCTCCCCCTTACTGCTATATGTGCAGGGCTGATGCCAAAGAGGCATCCCATCTCTTTGGACGGTGTCAGACCACCATAGAAGTGCGGCGGAAATGACAAAATTAGTTAGACAAATTGTCCCCTCCATCTACTAACGATCTTTTCCCCGCGTCGGATAGGGTTCTTCCAACTTCTCGCCACAAGCATTGGAAGATAATTTTGTTTGCCATCTGGTAAAGTATATGGGAAGAAAGAAATGCAATACAGTTTAGGGACTGGCAAATTTAGATTAGTGGAGCTTGTATGGAATAGATCCTAAATTTTGTTCACTAATTGGGTGTCTAGCTGTAAACTGTGCAAGGAGTACAATTTTTGGGATTGGCTATGTAATTAGAATAACATTATAGACTCCTTGTAACTATGCTTGTCTAGATACCTGATTTAGCAAGTCCCTCTTTTTATGTTATTAATATATTTCTAGTTTCTTCTAAAAAAAGAACTAGCACATTCCACCGCAAAAGCAAATGACTAATTATAGAATTTTGAGCTTGCTTTGTAATCTTCTTTAGTTTTTCTTTTTATTTTTTTAAATAAAATGGGCATTTCAATGTGTCTATTAAGACTGTAGTGTCCTTAAAATGCTACATGAAACTTGAAAAAAATTATACTTGAGGCAAGATTTTGTTTTCATCTTATTTGTTGATGTTTGTTGTTCATGTGACCCTAGAAGCAGTTGTGTTCCTATTATTAGTATTTTCTATTACTCATACTAGAGGATAACAAGCAGCTGGTTTTGGCTACGAAGACGGCTTGGATGCCCATTTTGTTTTATTTTTTCATCCTTGCCCAAATCTTTTTCTTTGCATGGCCTAGACTTTTTAGGTTTTCATATTCTATTTATCATAAAAAAATGTTGTTTCCTACTTTCCTTCTATTGATGGTGTCAAGATTTTGTCCATTTTGTTAGACAAAAAATCTGAATATGATCTCTTAAATTTATCACAGACGTTGGAGTAACTTGTGTTTCACCATCCACATTTGATTTACAAATTCTATTTCCCTACAGACTTCTAAAGCATTAAAAGGCAGTGGCTCTTCAACTAAAGTTTTTAACTTTTTCTTTTACCAGTGAAGCACACTGTTTAATTTATTTACTTGATCTCAATCAAGTATAGACTTTTAGTATGTAGCAAATTGGAAGCACAAATGCTCAAATAATGAGATCTCAATCGAATCTTGAAGTCTGATGCATACTCAAAGTCTGTAGTTTAAAGCACAAGTGGGCAAATAGAACAAAATTGATATGAGAGTTTAAAAGGTATCAAAATCAGTCCACAAACTCTCTAGAACCTCAATAAAATCAGATTTTTAATTGAGAAAATGATTCAGAACGAAGCACACAAGCAAATCTGAAAAGATGATGGAATCTGAATTTTTAACCCAACAACTCTTGATAAAGATTTGATCAATTTGTTAGGGCTCGCTTTGATTTGAAAATCTCCACAAAAAACCCACAAGACATTTCATCTTTTATAACCAAACAACCAAAACATGAAAACATGGAATGCATGTGGCTTATGGTTGGTGTAACCAAATACCTCACCAAAAACCCACGAGACTACTTTGGACAATGAACTGGAACAAGTAAATTTTTTTATTTTGCTTTGTTCATTCCAAATTGTCTTGATTTCATTTTCTTTTAATTACATGATTCAAACTGTCTCTTTGAGACACAAATCATTTTAGTAATATAAGAATATTTTTAGAATTTAAACACCAATGGTCAGTCTCTCAGCTGCACTAGGCCAACTGTTTTTACAGTACTTTTCACCCTCATGTTCTCTTGTCAATGCTGCTGAGCATTCTCAAGCGTGTTGATTTCTTATTTCAACAACATTTCTTATAAAGTTGTAGGTCAATGATTCAAGGTGCACTTTTTGATTGGATATTTCCACTTTAAGTGATGTCTTTATTAAATGGTTTCAGTATACTTCTTCTGTGTTCATTTTTTTTTCTTAATGGACAAAATCAGGATTTGTTGAAGCTGGAAAAGCTCCATGATGAGCTTGCAGGTAGATGTGGGGTTCAACCCACTTTTGCTCAATGGGCTGCTGCAGCTGGAGTAGATCAAAAGATCTTGAGGAAACGTTTGAACTATGGCATTCTTTGCAAAGATAAAATGGTCAAAAGCAACATTCGGCTTGTTATTTCCATCGCAAAAAATTATCAGGGAGCTGGAATGAACCTCCAGGATCTTGTGCAGGTATTTTAACCTTCTAATGATGCAAAGCAAGTGTGATTTCCTTTATTAAATTCAAGAAGATATGGTGGGATAGAGTTGGTTTTCAAACTTTCTAATAGTGAATCTTTTTCTTTCTCAGGAAGGATGTCGAGGACTTGTAAAAGGTGCTGAAAAGTTTGATGCTTCAAAGGGGTTCAAGTTTTCGACTTATGCACACTGGTGGATTAAACAGGCAGTTCGAAAGTCACTTTCTGATCAATCCAGAACTATTCGCTTACCAGTAGGTTTCCTTAAATCTTTTTTATTGGTGAATGATATTTGATCTATGTTATCTTGACTATCGAAGTGAAAAAGCCCTTTTCTTTACCACAAATAGGTGAATATACCCCACCTGCTCTGAGATACCAATTAAAAAGAATTTGCACATCTCCTAGAATACTCCATTTATTTCTTTGACTTGATTAGAAATACTTTTGGAGCATAAATCATTCCAAAGTAGACCTGAATGTGGAAGAAAGGGACAACACAGATGTCAATTGTCTTTTTCCACCTGTGTTTGTGGACCCCCATTTTATAAATTTCTGTTTCTTTTTCTTCTTCTTTTTATTTATTTTTATAATGATTGTCACCTGTTAGTGCAATTGCTACCCTTGGCCAATTTACTTGCCAGAATCCAGTGCCCCCTTTTTTTTTTTTTGGAAATTTATTATGCCATTATCCAGATGAAGTAAAAGATTAATCTTAAAAACAGTTTTCTTGCTTATTGACTCCATCATGTCAAATTGATTGTGGCTCCTGCCTTTAATCGAACTGTTTAATGATGCTTTCGTGCTATGGAATTTAGTTTTCTGTTCACAACTTGTTTTCATTCCTTGTAAAAACTGAAACAGTTTCACATGGTTGATGCAACTTATCGGGTAAGGGAGGCCAAAAAGCAGCTGTATAGTGAGCATGGAAGACATCCTGATAATGAAGAAGTTGCAGAGGCAACAGGGCTTTCAATGAAGAGGCTCACAACTGTGCTATTAACTCCAAAAGCTCCAAGATCACTGGACCAGAAGATTGGGATCAACCAGAATCTAAAACCCTCGGTCTGTTAATATGGGCATTTTGTATATTTTAATTAGAATGAGAGATTGACATATACTTGTGATGGTAAGTATCCTTTTGTTTGATAGGCGTTTCTCACTTGTGCTTTCAGGAAGTGATTGCAGATCCTGAAGCAGAAACATCAGAAGATCTGCTGATAAAGAAATTCATGAAGCAGGATTTGGAGAAGGTACTGGACAGCCTAAGTCTGAGGGAGAAGCAGGTGATCCGATGGAGGTTTGGGCTAGAAGATGGTAGAATGAAGACGCTGCAAGAGATTGGTGAGTTGATGGGTGTGAGTAGAGAGAGAATCCGGCAAATAGAGTCATGTGCCTTCAGGAAGCTGAAGAACAAGAAGAGGACAAAAAATTTGCAGCAATATTTGTTTTTGTAGGAGCCCACCCTACCTCACCTCACACCCCATTTGATTAATTAGATGTAGAATTACAAGTTTTTACAAGGAGTTGTAGGCAATTTGAAGGCCTTCCAATTCCGAATAGCCTGTTCCTTTTTTTATTTCAATTTTCTTTTTCTTTTGTACGTTATCTTTATTTTGTGTAGTCAGCAATGAGAATGCAAGCATTCCTTGATTCTTTTTCCCCTTTTATTCTTCTACAACTAGGCGTACTTCATATCATTCAGAATTTTGAAGAGTTAAAGAGTTGCAATTGCAGTTGCAGGTGACATACACATATAACCAGAAAGGAAAGGAAAATCCAGAGTAAGCGTACATGGAATAAAAAGTGTGTGTTTATAATTAAGGCAACTCTGAGGAGGAGGATGAAAATGTTGAAAAAAAGAACAAAAAAAAAAAAAAAAAAATCCTCCAGGCAACGCAGGGAAGAAAGGCAACCGATAATTAGTGAGGTTGAAGAAAATAAAACTCTTCAACCATCCATAAAGCATGCATAATCACCAATATTACATTATCAGAAATAGTCCTCCTTTTGAAGCCAAAAAAAAAAAAAAGAAAAA